>JASVEL010013255.1:0-60942 GCA_032618575.1 Nicotiana noctiflora
TTCAAGCATTTCCCTCCAGAATGTCCCAAGTGCATGTGCCATAGCCTGGTTGCTTCTACCTCTTTGTCATCACTGGACGTTACTGTCACTATCCCAATAATTGTACTACCGAGATAACGGTACATGTTATTGTTCTTTCGATTGGCCTTCATTACCACTAGTGCAACAGAGCATACTCTCATCACTCCATTTTCTGCAATGATTTTGAACCCTTTTGATTCTAGGGCTCCCACAGATATGAGATTCTTCTTCAAATCTGGTACATATCGAACATCTGTTAATGTTCTAATTATTCCATAATGGTTCCTTAGTCGTATTGAACCAATGCCATATGAGGCGAGAGGGCTCTTATCCACTGTGTGGATGACTCCATATTCTCCTTCTTGAAATTCCACGAACTAGTCCATGTTGGCACACATATGATAGCTACAAGCCGAATCCATCAACCATATGTCTGATGATGTTGACGGGTCTGTTATAACTAATGAGAAATTTGAATCATCACAATCAGATACATTTGAATCCATAATGGCCTTTTCATTATTTTGTTTGGCCTTATTCTTCAACTTCATACAGTCTTTCTTCCAGTACCCCCTTTCAGGAATTAATGATATGGCTGTAGCGGGTGCTATTCTAAAATACTCAGGTTCAGTGTTTACAACTTTTAATTCAGACACTTCGATTATTAACTCAGGTGCCTCAGAACATATGTGTTTTGATCATAATTCTTTCTTGTTTCTTACTCAACTTCCTGTACATTTAAATATCAATATGCCTAACTCTTTCAAGGTAATTGTTACTCATATAGGAAGTGTGTCCATTCTCCCAGGTCATGTTCTGAATAATGTCCTACATGTTCCAAATTTCAAGTACAATTTACTATCAGTTCGTAGGTTTTGCATACAGTTCAAATATGATGTGTTACTCACATCTGTTGGGTGTGTGTTGCAGGGCCTCTCAATGAAAAGTCCACAAGATTTTGGTAAAGTTAGAGAGAGTCTTCACATTTTGGATCCTAGTAGTCTTAAGTCTAAGAGTCTGTTCAGTAGTAATGTATACTCAATTCAAAAGGAAGAAATTCCATTTCAGAGGCTGTGTCTTTCTCTAGTCGTGTACTTCTTAATGCTATTTCTGATGTTAAGCTTTGACATGTAAGTTTGAGACATCTTCCATATGAAACACTTAGGTTTCCTTCATTGTGACTCTGATTCTAATTTTACTTGTGATGTTTGTCCTAAGGCTAGGCAAACAAGGAATTCTTTCCCTTTCAGTTCTATTAAATCTAATCACATTTTTGATCTCATACATATAGATACATGGGACCTTACAAGTCAAATACATATAATGGTTTTAGATATTTTCTTACTATAGTGGATGATTATAGTAGAGGAACTTGGACATTTTTGCTATCCTCCAAAAGCAATGTTTTTCCTATGCTCAAGTCTTTCCAATCTATGGTTGAAAGATAGTTCATTGTGAAGGTGAGGATGACAAGGTCTAACAATGCTCTGGAGTTAGGGAGAGGGACACATGAAGCCATCCTTTTGGCTTTAGAAGGAATTTTACATCAGTTATCTTGTGTAGCAACATCTCAACAAAATGGAATTGTTGAAAGAAAACATAGATACCTCTTAGAAATTTCTAGAGGTCTAGTATTTCAATCCAGACTGCCTAAGTTCTATTGGGAATAGTGCATTCTAACAGCTACACATATCCCGAATAGGTTGCCCTCTAGAGTTCTTCAAGGAAAAACACCATATGAAGTCCTATTTCAACACAAACCCAAGTATGACTATTTCAGAAACTTTGGTTGTTTATGTTATGCTTCTACACTGGCTCAAGGGAGAGGGAAGTTTGATGAGAGGAAAACACGTTGTATTTTATTTGGTTATCCTCTCCAACAAAAGGGATACAAACTACTGGACTTGTCAACAAGAAAAATTTTTGTGTCAAGAGATGTAAGATTTCATGAATCCCATTTTCCTTTCATAGGAATTAACCTAGAACACCATTCTATTTTTCCAAATTCCACCTTTAACACAGAACCTACCTTTTCAACCCCTGCACCAGACTAGACACAACTGAATGCTCAGAACATGAACTAGCAGCTGATTTCTCACCTTTACCAAAAACCCTTCCTCTTATTCACTTACTCATCCCTCACACTCACCCAGCTCACCTCAAGTCCCCACTGAACTAGATTTTTCACATACTAGCATGCCTATGTCTATGCCTCAAGATCCCATTCCTCTGAGGAGATCAGGAAGAGTTACTACCCAACCACTTTATTTAAAGGACTTTGTCTGTAGTAGCATCATGTTCACAAATGTAGCTACAGCCTGCTTCACTCACCCATGTCAGCCAAGAGAATGTAACTTCTCATCCCTATCACCGAATAACCAACATGTCCTACAATGTCAGATGGGAAGGTTGAAAGATTGAAGGCAATATTGGTGGTGAGAGGGGATGTTTAGAGAGAAGGCATAGATTATGGTGAGACTTTCTCACCAGTGGTTAAGATGACAACCATAAGGTGTCTTATCACATTTGCCAATTGGCTTAGGACAAGTGTACATATTTTTTTCTCTTTATGTTATTTTGATTCTTTGGCAACTGTATATAAACATATACAAAGGAATGATAATACACACTACAAATTCTCAGAACTTTCTTCTTAAAATCTTACAATCTATCATCTTTTTTTCTTGTTTAGTTTTCTTCTTTAAGTGAAAAGGCGGTTCTGTTCATGACTATAGAAAACGTCGATTGACAACCGTGTTTTTCTAAAACATGGGGCTTTTTATCGTGTTTTATCTTACGTCACAAACGGCCGTTAAATTAAACTCCAATTCAAAACTAAGTTCTACATATTTTGATCACTATTTTGACTCATAAAGATAACATTTCGGTTCCGGTCTATCCTTAAAGTCTGAACACACGACTTATAATTGTGAAAAAACGTGCCCATTATATCTATACTATATTAAAAGCACGAAAACCCTTAACGAAATATCTTTCGCCTTTTTTACCCTTTAAAAAGAGTTTTTACACGGGACAAGATATTCATTTTAATTATTTTCCTAATATTTAGGAATAGTTATTTAATTATTGTCCTAATATTTAGGATTTCAAAATTCACTATATTCTGTGTACCAAAACCTTCCTTATTTGAATTGTGTATAGTATAATAGATTTGAAAAGGAAAGTAATTTACAATTTTATAAAAAGAAAAGGAGGAGTAAGATTAGTCTTTGAATATTTTTCACATAGTGTTTGACTTTCATTTGTTCAATTTTAAAACTAAATAAAATACAAAAAATAAATGTTTTAGATTCACTCAAATTAGGCAATCGTATTGCCATCATCCTATCCTTTTCTCTAAATTAATATTTTAAAACTAATTAAATTTTCATCACAATTACAAAGATTTATTACAATACATACAAAATCTTAAGAACGATATTGTTGTAATGAATTAAAATGTTCACAATTTGAAATCATATAAAATTTTAAAATTATAAAATATTTGTTAATTTAAACTATGTTAGAAGTTTTAATATTTTTAAAATTTTAAAATCAATTAGAATAACATATATCAGTCTATTACAAATAAATTATAATGAATTACTTTATTTATTAACTACTTATTTCTCTAATACCTATAAATTATAATTTTAAAAATTAAAAAATTGTCTTACTATTAAATAGATTGACTTGTGTATTAAGAAGTCGATTGAAAAGTAAAGGAGATAGTATTTCTACTTTAATCTATTTAATCAATGTAGATTCCTAAATTTTAATTTTGAATTATATCTCTGTGATCTATTGTTTTAGAATATTGAGTCAAATATATTTTATTTTTAGACTTATATTCATCTTTTTCATAAACTTATTTTTAATTTTATTTTATATCTCAAAGACATTGTTTAAAATTATTATTCTCATTTTATAATTTTATGCTTATTATTATAGCTTCAAGCGCATTATATATATACTCTATATATATATATATATATATATATATATATATATATATATATATATATATATATATATATATATATATATATATATATATATATATATATATATATATATATATATATAATTCATTGAAATACGAGACATTAAAGAACTTTTACGGGGTACAATTTCTTCCTTTATCGAGCTAGCTAAATATGATAAGCATTCATTAATCTCAAGAACTTATAGTTTTACTTTAGTTTTTATTTTCAAATTCAAACATATTATTTAGTAGTATATGTGATTTTTAATATTATGTTATTATTGAGACGAGGTTCACGCACAAAGAAGCTAGTACTTAAAAAAGGCGAAAAAGATAATAATGACTATATATGCCACTAATAATCACATGACAATACAATCATTATATTAGTGTTCACAACTTTTCTCGGCCATTTTATACCTATATTTGGCATGTTCTTGTTTGACTTTTGAAGCAAATTTCATAGTTCTTGGTCCCTATCTCTTTGCTGGATTAACATCATTTGCTAGCACGACAGTTGGATGTAGACCCAAAGAGCTTTTAATTGCAGATCTCATCCTTTCCCTATATAGTGAAATTGTCTTACTACCTCAGTTGAGGACCAAATGTTTTTATGTTGAGGACCAAATTTATGAAGGGTAAATTTCACAAATGGTCATATAACTATGACATATTTTCACTAAAGTCATATAACTTTCTTTTCTCACACAAAAATCATAAAACTTTCACTTCTTTACTCAAAAAATCCCAGTGACCGGCAAAGACAATTCACCGGTCATTTTTTGAAAAATATATTTTTTTTTCATTTTTTTTATTTTTTTGAAAAAACTAAAAATATTTTTTCTTTAAAATAAAAACTGAAAAAGTAAGATAAAACTAAATGCTTTAAAAAAAACTGAAAAAAAAATATTTTTCAAAAATGCAAATATTTTGTTGAAAACATTTTTTCAGATTTTAAAAAACAAAAATATTTTATTAAAAATATTTTTTCTAGTTTTTACAAAAGAAATGCTTTAAAAAAACTGAAAAACATTTTTTTTTGTAAAAATTTAATTTTTTTGTAAAAATTAAAAAAAAACTTTACAAATTTAGTGGACTATTGTTGCATTAGTTTAAAAAACGAAAAATATTTTGCATTTCTTGAAAATGTATCTTTGTTGGACTTTATTTAGTTTGCAAAAAATAAAAATATTTTGTTGAAAATATTTTTTCAGCTTTTAAAAAATGAAAATATTTTATTAAAAATATTTTCTCTAGTTTTTACAAAAGTAATGCTTTAAAAAAACTGAAAAAAATATTTTTTGTAAAAATTGAATTATTTTTTGTAAAAGTTGGAAAAAAGAAGAAGAATAAGACTTTACTAAATTAGTGGGCTATTGGTGCATTAGTTTAAAAAAATTAAAAATATTTAGCATTTCTTGAAAATGTATCTTTGTTGGACTTTATTTATTTTGCAAAATATTTTTCGTTTTTTTAAACTAATGCACCAATAGTCCATTAATTTAGTAAAGTCTTTTTTTTTTCAGTTGTTACAAAAAATAATTCAATTTTTACAAAAAAAGTATTTTTTTCAGTTTTTTTAAAGCATTTAGTTTTATCTTACTTTTTCAGTTTTTATTTTAAAGAAAAAATATTTTCAGTTTTTTCAAAAAAATGTAAAAAATGAAAAAAAATATTTTTCAAAAATAGACCGGTGAATTGTTTTTGCCGGTCACTAGGATTTTTTGAGTAAAGAAGTGAAAGTTTTATGATTTTTGTGTGAGAAAAGAAAGTTATATGACTTTAATGAAAAAATATCATAGTTATATGACCATTTGTGAAATTTACCCAATTTATGAATGTTTTTGCTGCAAACTTGCTTTTTGCAATAACTTCTTTCGGAAAAGTTCACTCATTCTACAGTTGTGGTCTGAAAGCGAAATACTTGCTCCATGCCATAAATCACGACTCTAAATTAATATCATGGGTTGGATGCATATATTACTTTAAATTTTTGCATATACGTATATAATGTATATAGGGTTTGGTTGAACCCACTGCAAAATGATAGATTTGCAAGTTACATTATTAGCAAAATTTACCTATGTGGTTGTGCATTTGGTTTTTGAATTTAATTGAAATACATGCAAATTAATTCGGACACCATTAAATCATCATAAAATGAAAAAATGGAATGACATGCTAGCTAGTGGAAACCTTTGACTCGAATCCAGGACCTAACGGTTGTAGGTGGAGGTACTTATCAACTGAGCAAGCCTCAATTGTGAAACTTTTTAAATTTCAGGATCATGGTATAGACTTCGGTGAAATGACAAGTGGAGATAATATATAATATAATAGTGAAGATCTTCATATACCAACATTTTTTCTTGTTTGAGAGTCAAGTAGTTTGTCCTGATTTTAGTAGTGCAAGTCTCACATAGAGAGCGGGCCGAGTCGGAGTCAGGCCTTCAAATAGAAGACCATTTGCACTTTCATATTTATTTATTTATTTATTTACTTGATAAGTTTTTGAATTCTTACTGAAATACCTAAGGTACTAACCACTACAAATTAACCTTCCCCTGTAAATGGATTAGCAGTTTGTAGTATACAAAATTATTAAAGATATAAACCTTGGACTTAACTATCTCTAAGCTTTCATTTGACCGTAAATTTTGGTATTTTTCTTTTAAAAAATATTATTTGTTCATAAAATATGATCAGTTTTAATTTCAAGTGATAACTTTTGGTTAAAATATCTTCTTACACTCACAAAACAATAATCTTTTTTCAAATAAAATGTATGTTGAAATGCAATCTCGACTTTGCAAAATTATTTCTCAATTCAATTTCAAAGATTCTTTTTTTAAATTTCAACTATAGCCCGTTTGGCCAAACTTCTAAAATCAGCTTATTTTGAGAAGTACTTTTCTCAAAAGTACTCTAATAAAATATTCTTTTGAGGAGAATAGCTTGTGATTGATTAATTAATTAAAAGGGGATCTTAAACATTAATTAGTGTTTGACCAAGCTTTTGAAAAATGCTTCTAAATGTATTTTTGTTAAAAGTGCTTCTTAAAAAAATGCTTTTGAAGACAAACTAATGCTTCTACTTCTCCTCAAAAATACTTTTTTTCCTTTCAAAAGCTTAGCTAAACACCTCAAATTTTGGCCAAAATGCTTTTCACACTAAAAAAGAAAAAAAAACACTTTTGCCAAAAAAAAAAAAAAAAAAAAAAACTTGGCTGGTGTGTAAGATCAAATAATATAAGGAGGTCTATAGCTTTTGGCTAGGCAATTGACACTATATAACTGGCTTTATCAGAAATTCTGTGTACTTATTGTACTATTCTTTTCATAAATTCCTTTCGCCTCTCAGATCCATTGTTAGTTTTTTTGTCTTTATTCCGCAGTTTTTTTTTTCTACCAGTGATCTCATGTGATTATGCCCGTCTGTGCTGCTGCCATGTTTGGTCGGCAGAATAACTTCTCCGACTGAGTTGCGTCAACTTTTCTGTTAGTAGTATATTCAGTTAACTGTTCAAGTTAAACTTAATGCCATCTTTTTACTCTATCAAATACAGTGGAAGATCGCAACTCATCAACATTTGTAATTACAATTAAGAAGAAAAGCGAAATCTTCAATAACTGCTTCAGCTCAATGACGACTCATTCCAACTGTAATTTTTACATCCTAACTGCTTCTCAAGATGTAAATCTTTTCCAGTGTGAGTTTTTAACTGCTTCTTTCTCAAATCTAATCCGACAATTTCTTTATTGTTTTGCATAATAATTTGATTATTTCTATACAAGTTGAGAGCTCGAATTGCAGCTCAGATACAATGATTAAAGAGTAATCTATGTTATTTCAGAGATCCCTTTCTATCCTGAACTGTTTCCTTTTTTGGCAATGACATATTGTCTGCTGGTTTTCTTTTTTTCGTGTTAAAGATCATGGACTGCTTTTCTGCTTTTCCTTGTCCTTAATTCTTCCTTTTCAAGCAATCATAATATTGTTTAATGTTTTTTTTTTTGGAATTAAACATAAATGGAAGCCATGACATTCTAATCAATTTTATTTCCATATCATGGAGGAGTGCGTGATTTTCTAATATCATTTGTCTATTCAGTCATGCTCCTCTTTTTACTGTATGCGATTTCCAGGAACGAATTCGGGTTGCTTTTGTGGCCAGTGGCGGAGCCAGGTTTTTATGCTAAGGGGATTCGAAAAAATACTAGAAAGTCACACTTGGAGATTTGAACTCCCTTTGATACTATACTAGAATCTTTATGTCAAGAGGAATCAACAGTTTATATACCCAAAGAGATTCATTTTTGGCCTATTTCCGCTGCAATTTTCGGTGAAAGGGGATTCAACTGAAACCCCTTTGCTCTACATTGCTCCGCTCCTGTTCGTGGTTATATGGCAGCACTCAAGTTCATGGATGGTATAATTTACTCACTTGAGTTTACTTTCTGTAACCATTCTGTCATTCTAGCTCCATGCTCTTTCTTTTAGCTTTGCTCATTTCATTTTCTTTCTTCAGCTTGTGAGTACAATAAGCCTCTATGGCTGGTCAGCGATGACGGTGGCGCTGAACTGGAAAATTACTTGTCAGAAGAAACTCGAGAAACATATTTAGGACTTCATCCAGATAGACTTGCATCTATTGTTAGTTCATATGACATCAAAACCTTAAATAAAATTGGAGGAGTCGAAGGGATCGCAAGTAGGCTGAGAGTCTCATTGGATGAAGGAGTGAAAACCAGTGATGTGCATATCAGACAAAATATATATGGATCGAACAAATACATTGAGAAACCTTTTAAAAGTTTTTGGACTTTTACATGGGAGGCTTTGCAGGATATAACTCTCATCATCCTCATGGTTTGTGCTGTTGTCTCTATTGGTGTGGCGCTTGCCACCAAAGGGTGGCCAAAAGGAACATATGACGGGCTGGGAATTCTACTTAGCATATTCTTGGTAGTCATAGTTACTGCAATTAGCGACTACAAGCAGTCATTGCAGTTCAGGGATTTGGATAAGGAGAAGAAAAAGATATTTATCCAGGTCACAAGAGATGGATCCAGGCAGAAGGTTTCCATTTATGACTTGGTGGTTGGTGACGTAATTCACTTATCTATAGGGGATCTGATTCCCGCTGATGGAATATTCATATCGGGATACAGCTTGCTAATTGATCAATCAAGCCTATCTGGTGAGAGTGTACCCGTAAGCATATATGAAGGAAGACCTTTTCTTCTATCTGGAACCAAAGTGCAAGATGGTTCAGCTAAGATGCTAGTAACAACTGTTGGAATGAGAACCGAATGGGGTAAGCTGATGGAGAGGCTAACAGATGGGGTAGAAGATGAGACTCCTCTGCAAGTTAAGTTGAGTGGTGTTGCTACCATTATTGGAAAGATAGGACTGGCATTTGGTCTTCTTACATTTATGGTGTTGACAGTCAGATTTCTGGTAGAGAAAATACTTCACCACGAGCTCACGAAATGGTCTTCGAGTGATGCACTGACTCTTCTAAATTACCTCGTGACAGCAGTGACTATAATTGTTGTTGCAGTTCCAGAAGGACTGCCTCTGGCAGTGACGTTGAGTCTTGCATTTGCAATGAAAAAGCTAATGGACAACCGGGCATTAGTGAGGCATCTTTCTGCATGTGAGACAATGGGTTCAGCTACTTGCATTTGCACAGATAAGACAGGAACACTAACTACAAACCAAATGGTAGTCAAGAAGATATGGATTTGTGAAAAAACTAAAAAGGTAGAAACTGATGGAGGTGGAGATGCAGTAACTTTGAATATATCAGAAAATGCATTGGCCTTTCTTTTGCAGGCAATTTTTCACAATACGGGAGCAGAGGTAGTTAAGGATCATGATGGAAACAAGTCAATTCTGGGAACACCAACAGAATCAGCAATATTAGATTATGGATTGCTTCTTGGTGGTAATATTTATGAGCAAAGGAAGGACTGTAAATTCCTAAAAGTTGAGCCTTTCAATTCAGAAAAGAAAAAGATGTCTGTGCTTATTGCTCTCCCAGATGGCAAAGTCCGAGCTTTCTGCAAGGGTGCACCTGAGATAATCCTAGAAATGTGTGACAGGTTTATTGATCTTAATGGTGAAATTGTTCCTCTGACAGAAAATAGAATAAGAAATATTATGGATGTCATTAGTGAATTCACTGACGAAGCCTTGCGTACTCTTTGTGTGGCCTTAAAGGACATTGAGGATGGCTATGATGAAAATATTATTCCTGATAGTGGCTACACATTGTTAGCTATTATTGGGATTAAAGATCCAGTTCGTCCTGGGGTTAACAAAGCAGTAAAATCATGTTTAGCTGCTGGAATTACTGTGCGAATGGTCACTGGTGACAATATTAATACAGCCAAAGCCATTGCTAAAGAATGTGGGATACTAACTGCTGATGGTTTGGTCATTGAAGGCCCGGAGTTTCGGGACAAAACTCCTGACGAGATGAGACAAATAATTCCTAGAATTCAGGTTTTGTTCTTGATTTTTTGATCTCACTCTCGCAGATCCATCTGATGTAAATAAAATGTTGCTGAAATGCTACAATATTGAATGCAGGTGATGGCGCGATCATCACCAATGGACAAGCTTGTGTTGGTAAAGAATTTGAGAGGTATGTTTAAAGAGATTGTTGCAGTTACTGGTGATGGCACGAATGATGCCCCTGCTCTCCGCGAGGCAGATATTGGACTTGCTATGGGTATAGCAGGAACTGAGGTTTGTAGATTTGCTCCTGTTTTAGGTTAATGTATTCCTACCATTTTATTGTATTAAAGATTCCAAATTACAGTTTTCTTTTCTTCTGCAGTTAATATTTTGTTCTCATATAAGGGCATAAACTATACCTTAGGATTTTCCATTTGATTTGCTCATTTACTTAAGTCTATATAGTGAAATTTTGTGTACAATCACTTGAAAATTTTAAGTTAGTCATACTTATAAAGAAGGAAGGGGAGCCTTGGCGTAACTGGTAAAGTTGCTGCCATGTGACTGGAGGTCACGGGTTCGAGCCGTGGAAACAGCCTCTTGCAGAAATACAGGGTAAGGCTGCGTACATTAGATCCTTGTGGTCCGGCCCTTCTCCGGACCCCGCGGAGCTTAGTGCACCGGGCTGCCCTTTATACTTATAAAGAAGAAAGGTTTTGGAGTCCTAACTGAAGTGGCTCATTGACAAGTTAGAGCAATTAAAATTCAATGGTCAATTGCAGTAAATTCAAGAGTATGGCCCAGTAGATCCGCAGCATATAGGTGTTTATTTAGTTGTTTTTTTTTTTGTTTATGTTATCCTAATATTGATCCGATACAACTTACTGATGACAGTCTTAGCACCAAGAGTTTTAAATGGTCGAGGCCAGGATTTTCCAGTTCTATTCTGGACCAAAAATAAAAACAAAAAAAGTTGCCTGCTTTCATTTATCTTTTCTTTGTTTTTCCAATATCAATACCTCAACTTACACCTTCCCCTATATAGACAATTTTAAGCAGTTTGTGACATCATTTTTTCTTAAATGCAATAACAGGTAGCTAAAGAAAGTGCTGATGTTATAGTACTTGATGACAACTTTAGTACAATTGTGAATGTGGCTAAGTGGGGTCGTTCTGTGTATATAAATATTCAAAAGTTTGTGCAATTCCAGCTAACTGTCAGTATTGTGGCTCTGATGATCAATTTTATTTCCGCATGCATCTCAGGTATTCAATGTTCTGTTGGAGTTCTTCATTTCTTTTCCTGTTAGTGATCAGTGTGTGCCAATGAAAAAAAGTGACACATTTTTCCAAAATTGATGACTGGTATTTATCTGTTGCTATAACATAACAGGATCGGTTCCTCTTTCAGTGGTTCAGTTGCTTTGGGTCAACCTTATTATGGACACTCTAGGTGCAATCGCCTTGGCCACTGAACCACCCCATGAAGGACTAATGAGAAAACCTCCTGTTGGAAGGGAAGTGAGTTTGATTTCCAAGACGATGTGGAGAAATATGATTGGACAGAGTATCTACCAACTGGCTGTACTATTGATTTTCAGCTTCACTGGACATCAGATTTTGAGACTTGAAGGTTCAGAAACTACCACAGTTCTCCATACTTTCATTTTCAACACATTTGTGTTCTGTCAGGTATTTAATGAAATAAACTGCCGGGACATGGATAAGATAAATGTTTTCCGTGGCATTTTTGGAAGCTGGATATTCTTATGTGTCGTGGTTTCTACTGTTATCTTCCAAGTAATCATAGTCGAGTTCTTAGGCACATTTGCAAGCACAACACCACTCAGCTGGGAACTATGGCTACTCAGTGTCTTAATTGGGGCTGCAAGCCTGATTGTTGCTGTAATTTTGAAGTTGATACCTGTCGAACAGAAGAATACCGAGCACCATGATGGTTATGATTTACTGCCAAATGGTCCAGAACTTGCCTAAGAAAAGGGGAGAGCCAATGGATAATAGAAAGCCACGCGATATGAGAAAGTTTAATTTGTCCAAGTTCGAATGATACAATACCTGGTTTTCAGGTGAGAAAAGGAAAACAAAACCAATGGAAAGAAAATACAGACAAAAGATTTCAACAGCTCATACACCAATTAACCTCCAAGAACCAGTTCAAAGGTATTTGTTTGATTTTTACTCATTTTTTTGTAAATGGTGCTTGGGATGTTGTTGGAAGTTCATTTCGTGGTAACACCTAAATGTGTCAAGATACGCAATTCTTTTAATAGGGAAAAAAAGCTTTTTTTTGTTTGTGAAGACAAGTTGTTTGAGAGCAGATTTTGGACCTTGCACTTTAGCCGGAAGGTTCTTGATTTTGAAAAAGTATCAAGGAACAAAAAAATATACTTGGAGAAGAATTCCTGATTGACAAGAATCACAAGATACAATATACTTGGAGAAGTGTTGATTCCAGCAGATGTTGAAAAAAGTACTTTGTTTACCATCTGAGATGGATCATTATTTTTCAATTTTTTTTTGGGTTGAATTGAGTTGCATGGATCTGCATATGCATACAGATCATAAAAGGAGTTTCTTTTGGAGAAGTTTCATACCTTAATAAAGGTACCTCAACATTCTTGGGACCGCAAAATTCTTAAACTGTAGAACCAATTGATTTTTAGCCCAAGAAGGCAAAAAAACCCTGCCAGGGTGCATATACCGGGAGTGTCAATGTGGGAATTGATTGTATCCTAGCCAGAATAGTAGGTTTCTGTTACAGGTAAGCTCCCTTACTCTCAAAAGTTCGGAAAGATGCCGGAAAAATATTTTTTTACATCAGTGTATGAAATATGTAGTTAAGTCTACTCGAATAATGTCTACTTCTTGAGTGAAAAACAAATTGTTAAGTAGTTAGTCATGTATAGTATCTCACATCGGGAAGTAGATACCTATTATTATGTAATCACTATATATAAATAGGATATTGTACTGTAAGCATTAATATTTTCTCTCGTGCTTTCTCACATAGTATCAAAACATTAGTGAGAAAAGATCGATGCGCGTCGTTCCAGCATTGGACTAATTTGCATCATCTCACCGTGCAATTTTCCGGTGACCTAAGTGACTTATTTGCATCATCTCACATTTGGTGAATGTTGTGCACAAACAAACACCACCATTGGACTCAGAAACCTCCGGCGGCCAAACCCCAAAAAGATTCTCCTGCAACAGACACCCCACGTGCCACTCAGATCCGCAACCATTTTTTGGCCAAGCTTCCTCGGGACAGCTTGGTCGCACAACAATTCCAAGTCCACCAGATTATTTTCGACAAATTCTGATAACTTTGGAATTTTTCGGCGAGCTACAGTGTTTTCCGGCGTAAAATATTGTTCTATTTTTCTGTTGTGAACAGTGTTTTCCCAAATATTTCTTCAGTTATCCTGCAGGAGTTATTGATTTCCACTATTTCAAGTTAAGCGTACTACTTTTAGTCAAGATTTTGAGAAATAAATTGTAGCGAAATAGGATACAATAGTATGAATGGTTGGATGGTTTCTCTACCGACTTATATTGAGTTCCTTCAATATAAAGCATGTAAACAGGCATCTTCAAGGATAGCTTCTGTTGTTCAAACAGATAGTAGCGTGACTTGTGTCTACCAATCTTCAACCTCTAAGTCTTGGGTCATTGCTTCAGGTGCATCTGATCATATTTCTGGTAACAAATCGCTTTTTACTACTATTTCATGTTCTCAATCTCTCCCAACAGTCACAATGGCCAGCGGGTCTCAAACCACGGCAGCCGGAATAGGTCAAGCAAGTCCATTTTCTTTCTTACCTTTAGATTCAGTTCTTTATGTTTCCAGTAGTCCTTTTAATCTCATAGCTATTAGTCGCTTAGCCAAATCACTTAAATGCTTTGTTTTATTTTTTTGATGACCTTGTTTTTATATAGGAATGTAGTACATGGCATGAATCAAATGGACTTTATTACCCCATCATTTCAAAATCACATGGACTCACATCTTGTCTTCCTTCAACAACTTGTCTAGTTACCGATTCACCAGATTTATTGCATAACGGGTGGACATCCTAGTTTGTCGAAATTTCAGAAAATTGTACCTGATTTATCTCACTTGTCCACTCTAGAGTGTGTCAGCTCGGTAAGCATACCCCGCTCTCATTTTCCTCGGCTTCTTGATAATCGAGCATAGTCACATTTTACTTTAGTCAATTCAACTGTTTGGGGAACCTAGTCAAGTTAGTTCTACCTTGGGATTTCGCTACTTTGCATGTTTCATTGATGATTATTTCGGGTGCACTTAGATATTTTTTGATGAAAAATCGATCTGAGTTGTTTTCTATTTCTCAGACCTTCCACAGTAAAATTCAAAATTAATTTAGGGTTTCTATCCACACATTCGTAGTGATAATGCCCTAGAGTATTTGTCTTCCCCATTTCAGCAATTTATGAACTCTCATAGGATTATTCATCAAACTTCTTGTCCGTACACATCTCAACAAAATGGGGCGGAAAGAAAGAATAGTCATCTTATCGAAACTGCTCATACCTTACTCGTACAATCTCATATATGCATTTTGGGGGGGGGGGGTGATGTTCTTAACATCTTGCTATCTTATTAATCGTATGCCATCTTCAATTATCCAAAATCAAGTTCCATTCTCTATTTTGTTCCCCCACTTACCTTTGTTCTCTCTTCCAACCCGTGTCTTTGGAAGCATGTGTTTCGTTCATAACCTTACTCCGGAAAAAAATAAGTTAGCTCCTCGTGCTTTTAATTGCGTATTTTTGGGTTACTCGAGAACGCAAAAGGGGTGTTGATACTATTCTCTTGACCTCCAATAGTACCTTATGTCCGCTGATATTACCTTATTTGAAACCCAATCATACTTCACAGGTCCAGGGATCACTTAGATATTTCTGAGGTGCTACCAGTTTCATCTTTTGGAGAGTTAGACTATCGTTGTTTGTCGTTGGGTTTATGCATTCAAAGTCGGCCCAGATGGCCAGGTTGATCATCTTAGGGCTCGTCTTGCAAAAAGATATACTCCGATTTTTGGGCTTGATTATATTGACACGTTTCTCTCGTGGCTAAAGTAGCACCTGTTGGTCTCTTTTTGTCTATGGTTGTTGTACGTCATTGGCTTATTTATCAGTTAGACATTAAGAATGTTTTTCTCCACGGTGATCTTGATGAAGAAGTTTATATGGAGAAACCACCTGATTTTGTTGCTCAGGGGGAGGAGTGGTCCTGTATGCCGATTGCGCAGGTCACTATATAGTTTGAAACATTCTCCTCGAGCTTGGTTTGGTAAGTTCAGCATAGTTATTCAGGAGTTTGGTATGACTCGTAGTGAAGCTGATCACTTTGTGTTTTATTGGTATTCTGCTCATAATCTGTGTATTTATCTAGTGGTTTATGTTGATGATATTGTTATTACTGGCAATGATCAGGTGGTATTACTAATCTGAAGCAGCATCTCTATCATCACTTCCAGACTAAGGATCTGGGCAGATTGAAGTATTTTCAAAGTATTGAGGTCATTCCATGTAGCTTAGGTATTGTTATTTCACAACAGAAATATGCCTTAGACATTCTTAAGGAGACTGATGATGGGTTGCAGACTTGTTGACACTCTTATGGATTGGAATGCTAAGCTTCTGCCTGGACAAGGGAGCCTCTTAGAGATCCTACGAGATATAGAGGGTTAGTCAGCAAATTGAATTATCTTACAATGACCAGACCTGACATTTCTTTTTTCGGTGAGTATTGTAAGTCATTTATGGATTCTCCCTGTGATAGTCATTGGGATGTAGTTGTTCGCATTCTTCGGTATATAAAGTCAGCTCCAGGTAAAGGATTACTATTCGAGGATCGAGGTCACGGGCAGATTGTTGGGTACACAGATGCTGATTGGGCCGGATCACCTTTTGATAGACGTTCTACGTCTGGATATTGTGTTCTAGTAGGAGGCAATTTTGGTCTCTTAGAAGAGCAAAAAAAGAATGTAGTTGCTCGATCTACCGCCGAAATCGAATATCGACCGATGGCTATGGCAACGTGTGAGCTAGTTTGGGTCAAGCAGTTGCTCAAGGAGTTAGTTCTGAGAGATCAGCAAGATGGAATTGGGATGTGATAATCAAGCTGCTCTTCATATTGCATCAAATCTGGTGTTCCATGAGAGGACTAAACACATTGAGATCGACTGTCACTTTGTCAAAAAAAAGATACTCTCAGGAGATATTGGTACAAAATGTATTAAGTCAAATGATCAGATAGCAGATATTTTCACTAAGTCTCTTATTGGTTCTCATATTAGTTACATATGTAACAAGCTTGGTACATAATGCACCGGCTTGAAGGGGAGTGTTAAGTAGTTAATCATGTATAGTGTCCCACATCGAAAAATAGATACCTATTATTATGTAATCATTGTATATAAATAGGGAGTGTAAAATACTTTAGATAAGCAATAATATTTTATTCTGTGCTTTTGACCTCAATCACTCATTTCAGCGAAATAACTCACTCATCATGAGGTTGATGAGGTAATCCAAGTGTAAGACGCAAGGCTTCCGCGTGGAAAAACAAGCTACTCTTGCCACTTTTCTCAATTTGAAGCCATAAAGCTTCTATATCTGGCTTAATTAATTGCTTCTTGGAGGAAAAAGGCACTACTGGTTTTGGTGAAGGCAGTTTTGCTTACTCCCTGACAAACTAAGCGTCGTGAACCAGTACTTTTGAAGTACAGCATTTTCACCAGTTCCATTTTCTCAATTCATGCATTACAGAAAGTTATTGCCACTAAAATTCTTTATACAGAAGCTAAGAAGATACCAAGACAGCACTTTCAAAGTTCCATACTATGCTTCAACCACAAATGTAGGCTGAACATCCATATCAGCAACACAGGGTTTACATACAATCGAACAAATATTCAGCAGAGGATAACAGAAAACCAACAGGATACTATATTACTCTGGTGTAATAACATACAATCTGATACAGCTGCGCACATCCTATCACGTGGATAAAAAGAATACAACGGAAGAACGAAATAGTTCCCTGCCCTGTCCCTTAAAACTTTAGTGCGACGACATAGAATCTGATACAACTGCATACATGCTCTCATGAGGAACATAAAGAATACAACAGAGGAACGGAAACGATTCCCCAGACCCCCATCCCTTTTCCATTTCATCACTTGATCTATGGGCTACAACGTTGCAATGGAAACCTATCTTTCCCTAACTCTACCATGAACCTAACTTTCAATAAACAAAACTGGGGGACTCCCCATGGCCAGCTCATTTGTGTCTTCTTTTGGATTCGCCATAAGCAACGACCCCCATGACGGTCATTGCATAGCCCGCAATGCCAATAAAAGTTACAGGATTGCGGAAAAGAAGTATCGAGATAACAACAGCCACAGCACCTTTGGCATTACCTAGGACCTACAAATATCCACAGAGAATAAAGATGTTCAATATAGGTTAAAGCAAAATGTACTAAACAGTAAACAGAGAAGCCTAAATACGACAACAAAAGGGGGAAAAAGAGGAACGGGGCAAGAGAAGGAGTGTGCAAACCTGAAGTGTCAATGCACTGGTGTGCTTAGTTACCAAAAAGTTCAACAAGTTGGCCGCATATGCCATTGCAGAATTGATCAAAACAAGTAGGACCAGGTATCTCTGTGTTGCCGCAAGCGTAATAGTGACATCTATTACATTGGGCTCCATTACAAGCGTTGCAGGCAATAAGACTAGAACAGCAATTGGTGACATGTAAAGCAGCAGATTCATGGAGTTCAACTTTTCCCTAAAAAATTACAGGAGGTTACAACATGTGAAGCAGCAGATCCATGGAGTTTCAACTTACCCCTAAAAACTATCAGCAGGTTATAAACGAGGTCACAAAAGAAAACTACAGCAGACTAAGCAAATCAAATGAATAAGATATAATCTACCAAAGAGACAAGGCTAAATATAATAATAACATACTGGAGGAATGACCTTTGAAGTGTTGAAGATGAAAATTAACCACAACCTTCAATTGCATGGAAATACCAAAAGCTGTTTTCATTCCAATATTTGACAACGTTGCATATTGACGATTGAACAACTTGGAAACTCAGACAAGCTAAACAGCAGAAATTGGACAACTGAAGCAACTAGAATTCTAGAAATTGTTAAGCTGCTGGATTAGTTCCATACTCCTATAATGAATGATGAGGTTGGAAAAATGGTCAAAATTATATCCGCTTGATTTAGGACATTGCCCAGTTTTTTGAATTAAAGCTACGTTTTAAAAAAATGTATAAAAAGCACAATAAACCAACAAGATAATTGTAGTAAAAAGAATATTTTGGTTGACCCTCCTATCATTTGATGTCCGCTCGTTCCCCAATTTCAATTCCCAATGAACAACATGATCTTGACATATAATTTGTTTCTAGTTATAATGTTATCATAAATGGGATATAGGAGTAATATCTATTCATATATTTTATTTTATTTTTGGATATATCAGTTTTCATTTATACGACTCTGCCAACTTCATAAAGAGTATGAACGTATTAACATTAATCTTCTAAATGTCCAACCACCTAAACAGAACAAGATATTCTCGTTTTTATAACAAAAAGTGAAAATGCAACAACAAAGGACTTTTGAGACTATAGTGGTCTTCCAACTCCTTCAAGTTTTCTACTATTCATTTCCCTCCAAATCATCCAATATGTGAAAAGAGGAGCTACCTTTCATATCTTTTTCTTCCTGGCATCCATCTTTCTCACCCTTCAACTTGCTATAGCTTCCATCATTGTTCTAGGAGGTAACCAGCTTATATCAAAGAAAGAATGTCTTAACAAGTAACAACCATAACTCTATTGCAAAGCTGCAATGTAGTTAACAGTGGTCTACACTCTCCTTTACACCAGCTTCAAGCACTGAGAGTCATGATCTAGGCTTATCAACTTTGCTTAGTGCTTGTTAGTGTACCTGGGTTTAGGCACTGCATCTTTGTGGAGGCATTTATTTTTACACATGCCGGTTGGGCCTCCTTATCATCTGGGCCCTTATGTTTTGTGATAATAACTTGCCAGCTACTGGATTGACGCTCATTTCTGTCCTTTTTTTTGTTGTTCTCCTTGCTTGGCTCATACTGATGGACCTGTTCGGGATTTCTCAACCCATCGATGTCCATGATAAGGCCCAATAATCTTGCACAATTTTGAGAATTATTGATATTCAAATTGTCGTGTATTCATCCAACTGATTTGTGCTGTTCCTCAAGCCAATCAAACTCTCCGTGCTAGTCCGTTTGGCGACGTCAAAACATGGCACCTTCTCTGTGGCACAGTCTCTTCACCGGTTTGAAGTCAAAGTATATTGAACTTTTGCACTCCTACCACACATAATTTTCTCTCTGTTTAACTGGAAATCATGGTGTCTAAGTTCAAAGGCAAATTGATACCCCTTTTCAGGGACAGCCCTAGTTCTATAGCATACTTTGCAGTCTGCAACCAACCACAAGCTTAACTGTGGTCATGTTGATTAAACAGAACAGTACTAACAACCATCGGGATGATCGTGTAGCAAGAAGGCCTCACCAATCCACTGTCACCCTAGTAAGAGACAAACTACCTTTGGAGGAAAGCGGAATAATAGTAGTGTATGTCCTAAATTTGACACCTTTAAACCTGGCAAAACTTTCCATACTTGAGCTGCCCACTTGCAATAGCTCCCATTGATCTGTTTGCTGATCATAGTTGCCCAACAAACATGTATTCAGGAAGCCATTTCTCTTCTTTGTTCCACTAATGGATACAAAGGAAGTTGTTTCATCAACAGTCATTGCTGGGGAAGATTAATGGCCAACCTGCTACCTCCTTATAGGACTTTAAAATGGAAGCCATTTTGCTAGACTTTTTACAAGCTTTGCAAACAAAAGTTCCTTATTATCCCTCCACAACGCCATATAACCAGGGAAATGACTTGTCAAACAAAGTGAAGAAGTTTTATTGGCATTTCTGTCAAACGGTTTTTCACAATGCGAATGTCCCAAGGCAAAGCACCAAGAAGTGCACAGCAAATTAGCCCCAAAAATACACAAAAATATGTAGTTCTGGAGTGAAAGAGTTCACATAGACCCGAAAGGAAGTAGTTGCATCTATTTTCACAAACTGACCAATATAAGGATAAAGAAAAGAACCAACAACAACTATAACACTACTTAAAACTTAAACAGATGGCTGGAAGCAGGAAAATACTAACCCTTCATTGGAAAGAAGGACGCCTTGAAGAACAGATTTAAAGGCTCTTGCAGCAGTTGCACTTATGCACATGATAAATCCATACAGGTGGAAGCTTGGTTCACCCTGCCAACAATTAAGATACTTGTCAAACAACAAGTTAAATCGAGTAAGTGAGTCACTGGAAAGAGGATTAAGGATGTTAACTAGTTTAAAACTTTTATAGTTCAAGATGTTATCATTCTTTTCTTATTATGGTGTAACTGATTTCAAGAATGAACAGACAAAGACTAATGATTTAAGAAGACAAACTATCTTACATAGAGGTAATTCATTTGCATCTACAAAAGAGGGATATTTAAGCCTTTACAATTAGAAGGTAATTTCCCCAAAGCATATATTTTTTGTATAAACCTATCTTCCATATTCTCTCTCCTCAAAATGTACTCTATGTCAAATGTATCAGGAAGATATAGCTTGACATATTTGGAGCTAATCAGAATATTGAATGACAAGGCATTAAGGTGGTAATTTTTTCATTAATTTTCAATAAGGTAAGAAACTTCATTGGATAGACCTAATATTTCAGCTCCGCTCGTGTGCTTACCTACTTAAACTTGAAATAGTTAATCATCACTTTCTAATTAAATTTAAAACTTAAATTCTCGCTAGCAGACTTTGGATCTCTCAGTTTATTAAGTCTATTAATCATAAAATGGTGACTACACTGCAAGTCAATCTCGTCCCACATTGGTAGCTGAAAAGACTGGGAGCCTGCATATAAGGTGTAGGATCTCTTAGTGAGGCCCAAAACCGTGCCAGCTATTCCAAAGCGAACAACATCACACCAGGTTAAGAGTATCTTTGGGTTGGTTGAGCCTAACAACATAATTGCATTCTACCGCTAAAAACAAAGATACTAACACAACTAGTACTATCAAATAAGAATTTGCATATTGTATGAAGGGAATACACAAAATTCTCAGATCTGATCTTAAGCTGCAAGATTCACACTTCAAAAGAAAACCTTCAAAAATCCTCCAATTTAGTACTTAGCAAATATAGATCCACCAGAGTTTAAATTTAAAAAAAGATCCCAAAAGGGTCAAAAAACAAGTAACACAACAAGATCAACAAAAACAACATAAAGATAAGCAAATTTAAAATTGATCCAAAAAGAAAAGATTTTGAGCATACCCCACTAGCAATGACAACACCACCAACCACAGGCACAAGGCAGCCATAGGTAATCCAAGATTCCCTCTTATGTGTAATCACATAAGCAAATAAAGCTGTGAAAAACGGCGTCGTTGCGCCCACAGCCTGATTGAACGATACAGCCAGGTACCTAAGAGAAATATTACCACCGACAACAGACCCACAAAAGACAATGCTGAGAGTAGCAATTCTGAAAAACTGAGATCTTGATTTGATTCTTTGAAAAGGAACAATCTTTAAGAAAACAATGGATACGTAGCTTAAGACAGCACAAGCTGACATGTGACACATTGTTAAGAATATAGGGAAAGAAAATCCATAGTTTGAGAGTAATAATTTGTTAAGGAGAAGGACTCCAATGTTTGAGGAGTACCAGAAGATGATTAGTGAGGCAATGAAAAGAGTTTGTTTTTCTGATTGTGCTGCTGACATTGTTTTTGTTCAGTGTGTATGTGTGTGTTTTGGTGTTGTTGGATTTGTAAGGGAAGGTTTCATTGAGGAAATGTTTTACTAGTAATCTGAAGGATGATTTTTGATTTTGTATATAGTGTGTGTGTGTGTTTTTTTGGGAACGTTTGTAGGGAAATGTGCAGTTGGAGGAAAGAGAAAATATGATTTGTGTGCGACTGGACGTGTGTCTTTGTGTCTCTTGGACCGCTTCGATGCTGATCTACGATCCCTTTAGATAATGACCGTAACATGTGCTAAGATAAATAAATACGCAAATCTATTATGTTTTCGTTTTATTTATCTTAATTTGATTATGTAGGTGTTTGTATAATTGATTTTTTATATAATTTATAAATAAGTAAATCGATTTGATTTCAAAATAATAATAAAAATTAAACAAGATATAAAACTTAGCTTTGAAATCAAAATAAGATAGCGAAAACCCTTGTTCCGGGAGCAGAGCCCTCTATTTATAATTGTACGTAAGGAACAAGGTCCTAGGATCAAGTCATTCCTAAGTGACAGTTATGAGAGTTATTGAAGGATACGTAACGGTAGGCAATGAATGTCATTTTCTCTATAACGGACTATGTACTTAATGTTATAGAATATTCTTGATTAAATGCCACGGGGTGGCAGGCAATTATTCTGCCTTTATGAACACCATCCCTTTCGGGAATTAACGAGATCGTTTCCTTCGAACTTGATTGCCTTCCATCTCCGGCTACACGTGTCGCTTCATCATGCGAACATTTAATATGAACATATTTTACCTTATATAGATAGTCCCCCTACTTTCCGGTGGTATAACCTTGTGTCACCGAAAAGTTGGTAAAGATACCTTTCTTGGCCCCCTCTGAAAAGTTTCTGACGGTTGATTAGACGCATGTCTCTCTACATTTAATTCCCCGATCACGCGTAATCCCATGTTTTAGCAATACTTTTGCCGGTTATCGAGGTAATTACGGCCACAATTTTAGTTGTTTATTCCTTTACTTATACGCATCAATCTTCTTCTTTACCACTTCATAATTCTCTATACTCTCTCCAACTCTCTTTATTCGACTCAAAATTATTTTCAACTACGTATAATCTCCCTCTTCAGAGAAAAACCTTTATTTCCTTCTGATAATAGTCTTTTCTTCTAAATCTCCAGTTCTTAAAAGAGCAAGGAAAACATTAATGATGCTGCTCCTCCTATGGTGAGTACCATTATTCCTTGAAAACTCATCACAACTAAGGACTTCGAAGAGAAGTTTCCTTCTGCTAACTCCCGCACATGGGCCGTTGTGCATATCCTTCTTCCATCCGTCCTTCTAGCATCCCTGCTGTGAAGGAAGGTTGTGGTTGTCCAGGTTTGTACATCATTTCTCCTAACCTAGTGGAGCAGGTAACCTTCTCTAAGAAGGGTTTTACGTATGTTTATACATACCCCTTCACTTTGGGACCGTTCTCATTGAGCGGGGGACTTGATTCTGTTATCTTGAAGTTTTTCTTTCGCTACCAAGTCTGCTTGGCACATGTGAGCCCTTTTGTGCGACGGATGGTAGCATGCCTTCGGCGGCTATACTAGGAGATAGGAGAAGAGCTTTCCTTGGCTCGGCTGACGAACCTTTATTCTCCCAAGATTAAACTTCAGCAAATGTGGTCACCATGCTATTCTCACCAGCATAGATGATGACAACGATCATGGGTGGATGAAGCGGTTCGTTTTAGTTACAACTAGGGATATCATCCTGGGCACAACCCCTGCCTTTCCTGAATCTTGAAATAGTATATGTAAGTTCGATATCTACCTTTTTGTACGATAAAGAAATGTTCATGCTATTTCCAACTCTTCTTTTTTTGTTATCTCAGTGACTCGGTAGACACCTCTAAGGGTTGAGGGCTTGGACCAGTTGGTCCAGAAGATTCTAGATAATACCACGCTCGAGACTCGCTGATGGAAAGAATTGGCCCATAAATACAGGTGGAAGGCCAAAAATCATGGTAAATTGACTCCCAAACTAACCTTATCTCTATTTTCCACAAAAACGTTATGGCTACCTTTTTTTCTGCCTAACACAGGTCTACCGCAGGATTCTATTTTCGTCCCTAAGGACGACGTTTTGGTTGATCCCTCATATGCGATGAGGTTATTGCAGGAGGCCTTTGCCTAAATGGGTGCCTTCGGACCTACTTTCGGTGCAAGTGCATTCTCTAGGAGTCCCCGACCAGAGAACAAGCAACCAAAAAGGCGATGTTGCTCTTCAGCCGGGGCCAAAAATAAGAAAGCAAAGAGTGCCGAACTAGAGCCATCCGTGGATGTTGTGGCGATGAGCGTCGTGCCCGAGCCAGTCATAGACATTATGGTGATCAACGATGATGGAGCCAGTGATGAAAGGGCTTTTCTACATAATAGACGACGACCTTCGTCAGATCAACAAAATGCTTAATCTATTGAGCTAGTTACGCCAATCGAGGATAATGTCCTGGCTCTGTGGGGGAATTTGATATGGTGGAATATGCTAACTCTCGCTTCTGAGTCCCACTCGCTGTTCCCAGTATCGTGAGGTTGGGAATCAGTTTCTCCCGTCTTCGGTTGACAAGTAACCACCTGCTAGCACTATTTTTGTCGTAGCTGCTTCTCAACCTACATTGCAATTAGCTTCATAACCTTCTTTGTCAACCTTGCCTTCACTATCAGCAACTGCTACATCATCTCCACCAGCCGCAATCATCCGAGAGGAAGATGTCCCTCTTCCCCAATCCCAAATTCATGGGAATTACTCATAATTATTCTACCTCATCCAAAGATCCTCCAAGGAGGAAGAGTGTTTTCCTCTCGGTCTCTAACGGATTCCATCTGTTGTCCCGGCCGGTAGAACTTTCTAATTATCTAAATCCTTTGGCTTCAGAAAAGGATAGGAATAAAATACAAACTCTCTTGGGGGAGTGTTTATTGAACAATGCCATGTACAATGCATCAGCGGTAAAATCTTTGTTTCTTTGATTATTTCTTCTATTTTTTTTATGGTAGGGTTTTTTGTTTGTACTTCTGTTTTGCAGGCTAACTTCCTTGCTTCTGAGGGCCTTTAGAAATTGATCTTTGTCAAGAAAAACCTTACCTCGGAGCGGGATCAATTGTTGGCCAAACAGGATCAAGTTGTTGCTCGCATCCTGGTACTGGAAGCACAAGCTGCTGAGGCTACTGAGTTGGGGGCTCGGTTGCAGCAAAGCGAGCAAGATGTAGTGACCATTAGCCAAGAGGCCTCCCTCTTAAGGGTACAATATGAAGAAGCTACGACAAAGTGGGTTGAGATCCAGAATGTCGTTCTTGCTGCATCCAATCGTGATGCTACCTCTACTGAAATATTGAATAATTTAGAGGCGGCCTTGAACTCCAAAGCTAAAGAAGTCATTGCTGCTGAGGAGATGTACCTAAGGAAAGTGATTTGAAAGATTTGGAAGATGATATAATACCTAAGGAATTTATCAAAGAATTTTGAGAACAAACAAAAGTCCAATTTGGAAGAGACCGAGGCAGCTAACTTAGGAGATTCCGAAACGGTCAAGGAAACTCATATAACCATTCATCTATCACAGTCGGGGAAGAAAGAGTACATCCGATTTCTAAAGAATATGAGGATATTCTTGCACGATACTACGATGATGTGACTGGGTTAAACACATCCATAGTAGCTCACAAGTTACCTATCAACCTCATGTGTCTACCAGTAGAACAAAAGCTCAGGAAATTCAAGCCAGATATGAGTCTAAAGATAAAGCAAGTGGTTACAAAGAAAATCAAAGCTAAGGTCCTTCCCAGCTTGGTTAGCCAACATTATGCCGGTTCCAAAGAAGGATAGGAAAGTTAGGGTGTGTGTTGACTATCGAGATCTGAACAGACAAAGTGGTAAGGATGATTTCTCTTTAAGAAAAATACATATACTGATAAAAAAAATGCCAAGTATGATCTCCAATATTTTATGGATTGCTTCGAAGGATATCACTTGATTTCGATGGATGAAGAGGATGCCGAAAAGACAGTCTTTATCACGCCATGGGGGATATTTTTTTTACAAAATGATGTCATTCGGTTTATCCACATGAGGGTCATGATGACTCTTTTCCACAGCATGATACACAAGGAAATATAGGTGTACATGGATGATATTATCATCAAATCCAAAAGAAGTTCAGATCATATAGCATACCTGAGGAAGTTTTTCGACTGACTTTGAAAATATAATTTGAAGTTGAATCCGGCAAAATGTGCTTTAGGAGTCCCTGCTGAAAAATTGTTGGGTTTCATCGTCAGTCATCGTAGTATTGAGCTAGACACGTCAAAAATCAATGTTATTCAGGACTTGCCACCTCCAAAAAAACAAGAATGATGTGGTGAGTTTTCTAGGATGCCTTAATTATATCAACCATTTTATAGCACAATCAATGGTGATTTGTGAGCCAATCTTCAATATGATGAGGAAAGATGTTGCGACAAGCAGACCGAATAATGTCCATAGCTTTTGACAAAATCAAGGAGTACTTATCTAAGCTGCCTGTATTGGCCCCGCTAGATCCAAGAAGACCTTTGTTGTTGTATATGTCTGTGTTGGATTTAGATTTGGTTGCATCTCGGGGCAACATGATGAAACCGAGAGCAAAGAGTGGGTGATATATTATCTGAGTAAGAAGTTGACACCTGACGAGGCCCGGTACTCTTTGCTGGAGTGCACATGTTGTGGTTTGAAATGGATAGCCCAGAAGTTGAGACATTATTTCTATGCATACACTACATATCTCATGTCAAGAATGGATCCACTAAAATACATCTTTTTAGAAACCCATGCCTACAGGTATGTTAGAAAAGTGGCAGATATTGCTAAGTGAGTTCGACATCATCTATGTGACTCAGAAGGCGATCAAGGGGCAAGCATTGGCTGATTATTTGGCAGAGAACCCCGTAGATGGAGAATACTAAACATTGAAGACATATTTTCCCGATGAGGAAGTGTAATTCTTAGGTGAAGATACTGCTGAAACATATGATGGTTGGAGGATGTTTCTTGAAGGAGCATCCAACTTCAAGGGATTAGGCATTGGAGTTGTTTTAGTATCAGAAATCGGTTAAAATTATCTGGTATCCACAAAGCTCAGGTTCCATGCACCAACAATATGGCAGAACACGAGGCTTGTATCTTGGGACTCACATTGGCCATCGACATAAATGTCTAGGAGATGTTAGTAATAGGAGATTCAAGTTTATTGGTACACCAAGTAATAGGAGAATGTGCTACCAAGAATACTAAAATATTGCCATACCCACGTTGTGTGCAAGATCCGATTAAGAGGTTCATATAGATAGAATTCAAACACGTCTAGAGGGTTCACAACGAGTTCGTAGATGCACTGGATACCTTGTTTTTCATGATACAACATCCTGACAAGAATTTTATTGATCATATCCCGTGTTGAGGAGGATTTTGACTGAAATCCACAATTCCACGATATCAGGGAATACTTGGAAAAAGGGGAATACCCAAAAAATGCTACACACACTCAGAAGCGCATGCTTTGAAGATTGGCCAACCACTTCTTTGAGAGTGGAGGAATTCTCTATAGAAGGTCTCCTGACTTGGGGTTGCTATGATGTGTCGATGCCAAGTAGGCATCTAGATTTCTCGAAGAAATATGCGCCGGAACCAGCGGACCTCATATGAACGGGTTTGTTCTGGCCAAGAAAATATTAAAGGCAGGGTATTTCTGGATGACTATGGAGACAATTGCATCAAGTATGTACAGAAGTGCCACCAATGCCAGGTACATGCTAATATGATATGAGTGCTACCTAATGAACTCAATACAACGAGTTCACCCCGGCCTTCCTCTGCCTGGGGTATGGATGTCATCAGACCAATTGAACCCACTATTTTAATAGAACACGGGTTTAATTTAGTGGCTATAGATTACTTCACAAAATAGGTTGAAGTCACTTCCTATAAGGCTGCGACTAAGAAGGTCGTAGAATATTTCGTTCGGGGTTGTATTGTTTGTTGATTTGGAGTACCTGAGTCAAGCATTACCGACAACTTTGCCAATCTCAACAATGATCTGATGAAAGCCATGGGAAAAGTTTAAGATGAGGCACCAAAATTCTACAACATACAGTCCGTAGATGAATGGAGACGTGCAAACCGCCAACGAGAATATTAAGAAGATATTAAGGAAGATGGTGTACAACTACAAGCAATGGCATGCGAAGCTACCATTTGCTTTGCTCGGGTATATCACCATAGTTCGTATGTCAACTGGGGCAACACCTTATCTACTGGTCTACGATGCTCAAGTCGTTATACACACAGAAGTGGAGATTCCTTCCCTAAGAATCATATAAGAGTCCAAACTCGGCGATGCGAAATGGATATGAAGATGGTATGAGCAATTGGATCTCATTGACGGTAAGGAGATGAATGCAGTGTGTCATGGCCAACTCTACTAGAATAGAATGGCAAGGGCTTTCAACAAAAAGGTCAGATCGAGGCAATTCATCAGGGAAATTGGTGTTGAACTGGATCTTCACCCATCTGGACAAAGCAAAAGGGAAATTCTCACCTAACTAGTAAGACATTTACATGGTTCACCGAGTACTGACAGGAGGAGCACTTATATCGCCGAGATGGATAGATAAATATGACCAAAACCTATCAATTCAGGCACAGTCCAAAGATATTATGTTTAAGATTATGTTTGCACTTTCTCTTGATATAACCCGAACTACGCTTGACCTGATTCTCGTTTAAGAGGGGATACATAGGTAGCCATGTGGTTTCGATCACATCATAATAAAATCTTTATTTCCCTCTATGGTCAGGAACTGGGGAAAGATTTTGAGTTTTGTCAATCTCATTACGTCAAGGATCACCAAGATGTGCATTTCCAGAAGTATGTATTTAAATTGGGGCAGAATTTTGAGGAGTGTCCTCAAAATTCCGAGTTGAGAAGATTGTAATACCTCGAAACGTGTCAAGTCTCTAATTCGACAAAACTATCTATTCTATGCATCATCATATATTTTGAATGACTGTATTGTTTCACAAATGATTTATCAAAAATACACATTTTCAAAATTTCTTTTTCTCCATACTAGCCAAATGTTACCCACGGTGACTCGAACAAGGCATTAAAACAAGGAGCAAGGGCAAAATGAAGAATTAAAGGGACTGACCAACCTTTTTCCCCCCTCCCCCCACCCTAAAAAAACTCACGATTTTTCTTTTGATGCAGGCATAACGGACATGACAAGCATGTCCACAAATACATAACAAGAATGCTATATCCACTGACAAAAGTCGCCAAGTACAAATGTGTTATTCAATTATAACTTTCTTTCTCATATTTAATCTCCGCCTTTCTCTGCATTAGGTTAAACACTGCCTCCATTACTGCATAGGTCTAAGCTCATCCCTCATCATCGCATAAGGCTAAACACTGCCTTTCTCGGCATAGAGCTAAGAATTGCCCTCATTGTTTGCATAGGGTTAAGCGATGCCCTCATCATTGCATAAGGCTAAGCACTTCCTTTCTCTGTATAGAGCCAAACACTGCCCTCATTCATTGCATGAGACTAAGCACTATCTCCATCACATTGCATAAGGCTAAGCATTACCTTTCTCTGCATAGGGCTAAGCACTGCCCTCATTCATTGCGTGAGACTAAGCATTGTATCCATCATATTGCACAGCGCTAAGTGTTATGTGACATTGCATAAGGCCAAGCATTTCCTTTCTCTGCATAGGACTAAGCACTACCCGCATTCATTTCATGAGACTAAGCACTGTTTTCATCACATTGCATGAGGCTAAGCATTGTTTTCATTTGCATGAGATTAAACACTGCCTCCATTATTGCATGAGGCTAACTAGTGCCTCAATTATTGCATGAAACTAAGCACTTCCCACATCACATACAAGGCTAAGCTATGCCTTCTCTCGTTCTTGTATACAACTAAGTATCATTTGTTCCCTCTATCAATCGATCGATATCTCAGCATGTTTGCATCTCATGGGATGAAACATCGCCACATTGTCTGAATGCGTCATAGTTTGAAGGCATCATCCTCATAGCCCGAAGACATAATGCCATGTCCCGAGGATCTCTCAAAACTACACATCATTATTCAAAGGCGTGACAATTTTGAGGCACCATCCTTATGGTCTGAGGATACCATCTCATGTCCTGCAAATCCCTTATTGTATGCTTCATGCCCCGGGATATAATCGTCTAAGGACATCATCCTCATCGTCCAAAGACAACTCTCATGGTCCAAAGGGAATTTTCATCATGTTTAATGTTTCCCAATAACCCTAGTTATTCACGCGCATCGTGTCTTAATTTTTGTAGGTAACTCAATAGGTAACCGTTCTACAAACGGGAGCAAATCTTGCTTCAGTTTCCGTTCATGAAATTTCACATCCTTTAACTATCTCAAACATAACCAACAGCCGGCAATTGATTACTCTTTGTTTCGTAACCGCTAGATCATTTATCTCAAATATCCACAACATTTAAATTCTCATTCATATCTCCACCCGAAATTATCCATTACTAACGACACTATCTTACCCAAGAGATCCATTTCGGAACACACGAACGCTCTTATAATAACTCCATCGGTTTTGTTCGTCGTTGGATCCAGAGCTACACACGTCCTAGATCCCGTAACACCAAGATATGTAGGCAACTCAAGAACCAGGGTTCAACACCTATTTTTTCAAAAAAACACATAATCCTCTCTAATTTTAGAAGATATTGGTCATCATTTTCTTTACCCAACAACTCTTTCATCAATTTCGAGTAAAGAGAGACAACTGTTGATACCTAATTTTTCCATATTCCATAAAATATTATATATATTTTCAAAATATCATTTTTTGCATCATTACTCAATTTACAAAAGCCAAATAAGTATTTTTTATATAATTTTTCATATATTTTAAAGCTTTAAAATTGATTTTATTGCAATTTAAATTGTTCAAATATTTATTAATTATCCTTTCAAATTATTTTGTGATGACTTAATCACCCACATTAATGTTTTATACCTTTTTTTACTCGATTTCATATAATTGTACTTTTTACATATTTATAGAATTTTTGTAACAATTGCCTACATTCTATACATAATTATATTTATTATATTATTTATATTAGAATACTATTTTTATATTTTTATAATGTCAATCAATTATTTTCCAGTATTTTACTGCATAAATAATAGTTTTATTACTTATTAATCACTTTTTATAAATTTTGTATATTTAATTTTATTGCCCAATAAAGGGCTAATTTTCGGACCAAACAGACCCGAATCAATGGCCCAAAGACCCCAAATATTTAGCCTGATATAATGACCCAACCGGTCATTTTGAAGATTTTTCACTTTGATTGCCAGTTCTCGGACATTACTTGACCCGTATGATATATTATGACCGGTGTAGATCGTTGGTTTTGGTTTTCAGGAAAATTGGAATGAATTTGAAGGAATAGTCTCAATTAAAAGCTTTGAATTTGAAAGGTTTGACCAAGAGTTGACTTATTTGTATATGATCTTGGAGCGGAATTTTTATGAATTGTTTAGCTTCGTTGGGTGATTTATGACTTGGGAGCCCAATCGAAATGCATTTTGGAAGCTCGTGGAGGGATTTGGCTTGAATTGGCAAAGTTAGTAATCTAGCGAATTCTGGTTGATAGGTGAGATATTTGATTCGAGAATCGGAATGGAATTTCGAGATTTGTTGTAGCTTCTTTATGTCATTTTTAATGTGTGTGCAAAATTTTAGGTCATTCGGACGTCATTTGGTCGGGTTTTTTATCGAAGGAGTAATTCGGAAGTTTTGAAATTCTTAGGCTTGAATCCAAGGTGACTCGATGTTTTGATGTTGTTTTGAGCATTTCGAAGGTTGGAAAAAGTTTGAATAATTGTATGGGGTGTGTTGGCATGTTTGGTTGGGGTCCCATGAAGCTCACATAAGTTTTGGAGGAGTTTTTGAAAGATTTTGCCGTTTTGAGCATAAGTATGTAATGATTCAAAGTTCCATTTTTAGTTCTAGATATCGAAATTTGATTTTGAGACTTCCGGAATTTTGACAATGAATTATAGGGGTGATATGAAAGGTTTTGTTTAATTTCATCAAGTCGCGATTGAGTTTTTGATGCGAAATATAAGTTAATTATTTAACGAGCAAAATGGTTATCACACTGAGCAAATGAGCTCTAAATTGAGTTTAGATTGAAGGGCTATGTTCGTATTATTATTTGTGACTTATAGGAACAAGAATCATCGAATTCGAGTTCGTATGATGGAGTTAGAGCCTTTTTAGTGAAAATAAATATTATTGGTGCAGTAGGATCTGATGTGCACCTTTAACGGCCAGATTTGGCACTTTTAGCGACGCGAATGGGGCTTTACCGAACCCGAATCATGTTTTATTGAGATGTCTTGTTTTTTAGACCATTCCCACATTTTTGGACGAAAAGAACGCTGCTCGGGGCGATTTTTGAGCAAGAAGTCATGGAAAATCTTGAGGTAAGCCACTTGTGATAATTTCTACTCCATAATATTGAATTATCATTGAATAATCCAACTAGATTATATGTTTTTGAGGTGTAAACTGGGGATTTGGACCTAGGGATTTGAAAATAAGATTTGAAGATTTGGAGGCCAAATTGTTATCGAAATTTACTAATTTTGGTATGGTTGGACTCGTGGTTGAATGGGTTGTTGCATTTTGTGATTTTTATTGGATTCCGAGACATGGGTTGGGGGCCGAGTTTGAGCAAATTTCGGGATTTTGATGTTAAATTAAATATTTTCAAGTGGGCTTCATTTTCTTAGCATATTTTAATGATTATGTACTAATTGTGGCTAGATTTGGAGCATTCGGAGGTATATTCATGCGGGCGAGGCATGGCGGGCTAGAGTTTGGACCGGATCAAGGTAAGTAATGATTGTAAATACTGTCCTGAGGGTTTGAAACCCTGGATTACACATTGTGGTGTTACTTTGAGGTGACGCACACGTTAGGTGACAAGCGTGGAGTTATGCACCATTGGGGATTGTGACTTGGTCCATCCCGTATGTTTGTTAAGTCGCGTATTTAATTTGAAATCTTATGATATTCCATATTTTAGGGATTAATATTATATTTTTGGATGTATGCCATCTTTGGGACCTTATGCTGACCTGTTGAGACCCTTAGGGGTATTTTTACTATTTTTCCTCACTCTATGTGTTTGATAGTATATCCTCGGTCATGTTTTACCAGTTTATTGTTTAAAATATGGTTTTATCACTATATTCTTAAAAATGATCAAACTAGTTTGGGCTGAATTCCCTTTTTACTAATGGTCCAAGTGATCGTGAGATGATGACTAATATAGACCGAGGATCTGATTGTGAGATTGATGACTAAGATAGACTAAAAGTATGATGGTGAGTTTAGTAACTGAGAGAGGCCGAGGGCCTAGTTGTGAAGACTATATATCTATGGATCGGGCTGCACGTATATATATATATATATATATATATATATATATATATGGATTAGGTTGCACGCCGTAGTGATACTTATATGGATCGGGTTGCATGTCGCAGTGATATGCTAGATTGGGCTACACGCCACATCGATATAGTGCTTGGGCTGTATGAGCCCCTACGGAGTCTACACACCCCCAGTAAGTGCAGTCGACTATATATATGGATCGGGCTGCATGTCGTAACGGTTACTATATGGTACCTATTGAGCGTGAATGCTGAGTGTGAGTATTAATTGGTAAGAGTTGAGTCACGAGTGATAAAGAGGCTAGCCTGAGGGTATAGATATATATATATATATATATATATATATATATATATATATATATATATATATATATATATATATATATATATATATATATATATATATATGCATATGAGTGATGTTTTGCCTGAGAGGCCAGTTTATAGACTTATTGATTTCACTCCACTTTAAACTGAGTTTCTATCGAATATTTTGATTTATCGACTATTTTCACTCATCTTTATATATATATATGTATGTATATGGATCAGGCTGCACGCCGCAGCGATACTTATATGGATCGGGTTGCATGCCGCAATGATATAGTGGATCGGGCTGCACGCCGCAGCGATATAGTGCTTGGGCTGTATGAGCCCCTACGGAGTCTACACACCCCCAGTAAGTGCAGTCGACTATATATATGAATCGGGCTGCATGTCGCAATGGTTACTATATGGTACCTATTGAGCGTGAATGCTGAGTGTGAGTATTAATTGGTAAGAGTTGAGTCACGAGTGACAGAGAGGCTAGCCCTAGGGGCGATAGATATATATACATGCATATGAGTGATGTTTTGCCTGAGAGGCCTGTTTATGGACTTACTGATTTCACTCCTCTTTAAACTGAGTTTCTATCGAATATTTGGATTTATCGACTATTTTCACTCATATTATATTGAGACTCTGTCGGAAAGTTACATAAATGTTTTAAAATAACTTTTATTTAAACTAGGGTTTATGAGATGTTCTGAAATAAATCACTGATTGGTTATTTCTACTAAGATTTTCAAGTTATGACGTGTTTATGATTACTATTTTGCTCGAGGGGCTATTTTTACGAACTATGTTTTGCTCGAGGGGCCAATTATGACTTTAAATCTCTATTATTATTTTAAGTGGTATTGAACCTTAGATGGAACTGCTATAAGGTATTTCAAAATGACTTTTACGAAAAGCTGGATTTTGAAAGGGGAGGTTGGCCTGTACTCTGATTTGGAAGCATGTTGTGCTCATTGAGTTTGACATAAGTTTGGATTCATTTTTTTCTACTGATCAGTCTTTAATTACTCTTGTTACCTACTGGGTTGGAGTACTCACATTACTCCATGCACCTCGTGTGCTGATTCAGGTATTTCAGAACTTGGTAGCGGGTGTTGGTTGCTCAGAAGTGGAGTCTTCAGAGTTAGAAGGGTGGCTACACGACGTTCGCTGCACCGCTTCCTCCACCATATTGCTATTACTGTATTTAGTACATTTTTAGACTTTTCTTGTATTTAGACCTTAATAGTTGGTCATGAATAGTGACACCCGATGTCGGGCTTCTATTTTTATTCTGCACAGCTATTTCAAAATTTTATCATGAAATATGGTTTAATTAAAGGTTTAAAAATGAATCTTAATGCTTAAATGGTTAATGTGAGTGTTAGGTCGGCTGGCCTTGTCTTCACGAGAGGCGCCATCATGACCGGTCTAGTTTGGGGTCGTGACAAGTTGGTATCAAAGCCTAGGTTACATAGGTCTCATGAGTCATGAGTAGGTTTAGTAGAGTCTTGCGGATCGGTACGGAAACATTTGTATTTATCCTCGAGAGGCTACAAAACCTTTAGGAAAAACTTCACATTCTTGGAATTCTTATCGTGCGTCATTGATTCAGCTTGAAAAGTAACTCTTTGAATTCCTTCAACACAATCGTATGTGTGCATGAGCGCTCAGTATTAGATGTTCCTTGATGGCTTGTAATTCCCCGATCGAGGGGCAAGATATGATTTTTGTGAGTTGATGTTGGACCATTCTGAAGGACTTGAGGCCGGATCTTTGCCTATGGCTTGAACACCAAGGTGTTGATTGTGTGAGCAAGTGTTTTGAACTTATACGTTCGGTAGTGCCCTATTAGTAGAAGTAATGACTAGATAGCTATGTGATGAGTGTGTTATGACTGCGAGGTGTATTTATATGATTTGGATACGACAAGAATGGTCTGGTGGAGGATAGATGAACTATTAAGTGTTTGATTCCCATTGTGATTGGATGTGTAGCCCGGAGTAATGGGTGCATTAAGAACCTTTTCATTTCTCCTAGTTGGGAGTGGAGTAAATTTCATATTGCGGTATGAGTTCAGACTCAGGGAAACTAAGTGACTGTGTAATGTATGGAAAGTATGCAGAAATGTTAGATTGAGGCGAAGCAGGTGGGTCATCTCCTGTGGAGTGTTATGAAGTGGTGTGATCCTTATGTTGTTTGTTAGAAGATCTCATTTACAAGTGAAATATACGTGTTGAAATTTAAATTTTGGGTTGCTCAAGTGAGTGGATTTAGCGGCTACGAGGGTGAATGCGAGATTTGTAGAAGATATGAAGTACTAGATGGTCTGTATTTCACGAGCTTATGAAGGATTGAGTTAATCTCACTATGGTATTATGGAAATAGTAAAGTATATGCGTTATGAGTTATTATGTGCGTTTTGATCTATGGTTTTGAGCTAAGTGGGGGAGCTTGCTATTGACTAACTGATTGCTCGATTATGTGCTATGTTGGTTTCGATTTGAGGCGTGTTGTGAATGAGTTCTAGTTGCAGAGATTGAGCCCGAGGATGGCTCGAGCAAAGGAAAATTCTGACTAAGGAAAGGTCATGTGATGCAATGTCATAAGTGCCAATGAGGCACTGGTTGTTCAGTTATGTTGATCACGTTAAGTGCAGTCTGAATAGAGGGAATAACTCTCGAGAATGGTTCTAATGTGTTAAAGATGCTTCAAGTAACAATTGGGTATCACAAAGTCGTATATGTGGTTTGAAATCGAGTTTTCATTAGAAGAGTCCAAGAAGTGTGGTATTTCAATGTTAATTATGGGATTTTATGTGTTAGTATCAGGAAGGTAAAGGTAAAAAATTTAAATTTGCATGAAGTTCTCCAGAGTAAAGTATTTTCGAATATGGTTCTACAGCAAGATGGAGTATCAAGTTGAAAATGAAATAGAAGGAAATTTAGATAGAGGGAGTAGCTTGATAGTAGACCGAGTCGGTATGGTAAGGATATGATTAATCCCTTGTATGTGTTCGAGGCAATGAGTTCTTTAAGGTATTTTGCAACGATACTCTTAGGTTTTTATGGCTTTCTTAGCTCAATCGAGTTAGAAAGATTCAGCCCTGACAAGTCAGATTTGTGCAAGGGGAACACGAAGAGTTCTTGATGGTTTTTACCATGGTTTGGAGATGTATACTTTCTATGGGCATGCAGAGCATGGGATATATAGTAATTTTCTTCTAGATGAGACCAATGGAAAGTTCTTGACTAGTGAATGCGTAGATGTTTGTGGCTCGAAAGGGATATAAAGTTCTCATGGTTATTCCTGGAGTGGTACGGTTATGCGGTATGTTGTGTTAGATTGAGATTTGCATGTGTAAGGTCACAGTTCAGATTGGAATGGAAGGTCATAAATTCCACGGGCAGTTTCAGATAATTAGAAAAATGAGCTTCAGATGATTTGAGAAATGATCTTTAGATGATTAAGGAAATGGTACCACTATATTAGGTGTTTGATGAGGGTATATGTTTCAGAAAGAGGCAATGTGGTTAAGTTGATAGTATCTCGGTAGTATTGCGGCACCAAAGAACCTTAGAGTATCTCTCGTGGGGTGATTGTGTACAAAATGTGAGTTATATATATGAGAGTGGCGGAATTGGGATCAGATATGGTAATCCATGTGTTTATGGACTTGGAGACTGGAAGTTCTCATATACAGGTCAGATTTTGGGTGTAGAAAGCAAATGTGGCTAAGTTAGTCAGATATTAGTATGTGCTATGATCCAGTCAATGTGGATCTTCGAAGGATTAATTATCAGTTGCGTGTATCCGGAGTTAATGTGTGGTCCATTGGTAGACCTATATGGGTATGTGTCCAGCATCGATGCAGTTTGTTGATTTTGAGTTGCTGTTGGCGAAGGATGTTTTGGTTGAACTATTAGTAATTGGAGGATCTATGAGTCGCCTTTATGTGTTGTGAGATGTTATGATTTGTTAGGTATAGGCACCTATGGTGCGGTCTATCAGAGTTTCATAATGGAAGTCGAGCGAGAAGAGTAATTGGGAGTTGCTCGGTGAATGGCATATCAGATATGTTCTATCAAATTTGTGTGGTGTATGTCATATGTTTCACCGTGGGCATAATGATTTGCTTTGGTTCCAGACATCAATTGAGTGTGGCTACCGATTTCAAGCATAGTGACATGGGGTGTTTCATGTGGAGCAGTGATTGGATAGGATCGTGTCTTGTAGCGAAGTTATGTGGAAAAATGACTTGGTGAGTTAGGTTCGTGTGTTTTTATGGTACCGGCGAGTTTAAGGTACAGTTTTTTCATTTGAGTCACTTGGCACCCAAGCGCTATAACAAGCCAACCATGGCATAAACCAATGAGAATCTCAGCCTTACTCAGTCATGAATCAGTAAACACATGTTGTGGTGTGCAGCCCAATCCCATAAATATCCTCACAAATCAGGCCCTCGACCTAACTCAGTCATAACATTTCCAGCCTCTCGAGCTCTCAGAAAATAAGGTAATTAGCCCAAACAATATTTATATGATGCATCAAAATGGAGTATTAGAGACTGAGTTATGCAGTAAATTAGTATAAACATGATTGAGATTAGATTTTCAATCGATAACAATGAGAGGATAGTAATAAAAGACATCTAAGGGTCCAAATAACACTAGCATAAGGTCTAAACATGGCATCCATCCTGATATACGGAAATCTTTCTAAAACACGTAAGAAGCATGTAGTTTCAACAAAATATCCAACTTTATAGTAGATACGGGATGGACCAAGCCATAATCCCCAACGGTGCATGCCCACAAGAGTGTCACCTTGCATGTGCGCCACCTCAAAATAGTCACATGACACAAAATCTGGAGTTTCATACCCTCAGGACTAGATTTACAATCGTTACTTACCTCAAACCGATCAAATCTCTACTCCAAGAAAAATGTCAGAATATATTCACAATCAGTACAATACCGTCAATATATGCTAAATGAATGATTATTGTAAGAAAATAACTAAATTTGCCCAATAAGCCAAAATCGGCTCAAACCCAGCCCCGAGCCCACGTCTCAAAATTCAACAAAAATTACAAAACATGAAAGCCCATTCACTCACGAGTCCATACATACGATATTTGTCAAAATCCGACTCTATTTGGCCCCTCAAATCCTCAAATCAAACTCTCCAAAAATCCCAAGCCCTAACTCCTTATTTTCACCCCTAATTTCCACTAATTAATTGACAAAACAATGGGAGAACACCATAGTTAGGAGTACTAGAGCTCAAGAAACTTATCTCACTGATAACCCTTGAATCGCCTTTCAAAATCACTCACACAGCTCCAGCAACCGATTTGAAAATGGTCGAAATGAACCAAAATTCGGGAAGTGTGCTATTTATACTTTCTGCCCAGCAATACCGCATCTGCGGTCCAATTGTCGCTTCTGCAATGCCGCACCTGCGAAAAGACCTTCACAGGTGCGGAACTTCACTGAAAGTCCGAACCTCATCCTGTAGCCTCGATACCGCATCTACGCTCACGTAGTTGCGGATATCCTCACAATTTTGTGGTTCAGCCTCGAACCTGCGCCATCTCTTCCGCTCCTACGACCATCGCAGATGTGGCTAACCCCTCGCACCTGCGGACTTTTCCAACTCTTCTTCCTATCACTCCTGCAATCAAATTCTGGCTTCTGTGGCTCGCACCCGCGGCTCCTTCTCCGAAGGTGCGGTTATGATAACTGAATTCCAAACTTCATCCATTCTCCAAACTTCAAACATGATCTGTTAACCACACGGAGCTCACTCGAGGCCCTCGGGACCTCAACCAACCATACCAACATATCTCATAATATCATTCAAACTTAGTCGAGCCTTCTAATCACTCAAAACACCAAATTATCCTCGGATTCAAGCCTAAAAACTTCTAAACTTTAAAATTTCACAAACAACACTGAAAACTATCAAATCAAGTCCGAATGACCCTAAATTTTACACACATGTTACAAATAACACTACGAACCTACTCCAACTTTCAGAATTTTATATTTAGACTTTAAGGTTGATGTGGTATATTTATGTTTAGACTTTATTATATTAGTGTTAAAATGTATTAACTACTTAGACTTTATATTAAATATTTCGACGGAAAGTAATGTTTTGGTTTGACATTATGAGCTTTGAATGTTTGTTTGTTGATGTTGGAACTGGTTGGTCATAATATTTTGTATTTCACAGGTGATGTGCCAATAAAATGGATGGATTCTGTCAAATTTTAATTCAGTTTCCGACTACTGTAGTCGAAAAGTGTGTTCAGCATAATGATTTTCCGACTACGATGGTCGGATAGTGATGCTGGAATATTACAGATTCCGACTACTGTAGTCGGAAATTATAATAAATAACTAATAAATATTTATTATTAGTATAATATTCCCACTACAGTAGTCGGAAATATTTTTTTAAATAAATAATATTTTTTATTATTTTCCGACTACTTCAGTCGGAATATAGCTGCTTTTTTAAATATTTGGCGGAAAATATTTTCCGACTAATGTAGTCGGAAATTTCCGACTACAGTAGTCGGAAAATATTTTCCGACTACGCTAAATCAGTCGGAAAGTAGTCGGAATAGGCACTTTTCCGACTACTTTCCGACTATTTTGGTAGTCGAAAAATAGCGAATTTCTTGTAGTGGATATCAAATTTTCCACTGCGACCAAAATTGCAAAATTTCCAACTTTCGTTAATTCATGCCTAATTTTACCATAGACCTCCAAATCACATTTCGGACGCACTCTTAAGTCCAAAATTCACCTAATAGAGCTAACGGTACCATAAAACTTCAAACCCGAGGTCGTTTACACATAAGTCAACATTCAGTCAACTTTCCCAACCTAGGCCTTCACAAAAGAGACTAAGTATCTCAAAATACTCCAAAACTATTGCGGACCCGAACCAACTAACCCGATAAGTCAAAACACAACTGAAGAACACAAAAGAAGCAGGAATAGTCATATATCCGGCCCTTCATCCTCAATACCCCATCATCACCAATAGTCATATCTCTGGCATCATCATGCAGAACCTTGTCCTTGAGGACAAGCAAATGAGGATTATCATATTGACGCTCCCTGATACGATCAAACAAGGAAGATCGAGAATCCACACAAGCAAGGACCCGATTAGGCTTGGAAATATCCAACCTCACAAATTGATTGGCCAAAGCCTAAACATCAACCGCAAGAGGTCTCTCCCCAACATGAATAAATGCAAGACTACCCATACTTGTCGCCTTCCTACTCAAGTCATCGACCACCACATTCGCCTTTCTCGGGTGATATAAAATACTAATAACATAGTCCTTTAACAGCTCTAACCATCTCCACTGCCTCAAATTGAGATCCTTCTATTTGAAAAAGTGTTGGAGGCTATGATGATTAGTAAACACCTCATAAGACATACCATAAAGATAATGCCTCTAGATCTTTAATGCGTGAACAATGGAAGCCAACTCCAAATCATGAACATGGTAGTTCTTCTCATGGGGCTTCAACCGATGAGAAGCATAAGCAATCACTCTACCCTCTTGCATCAACGAACACACAATGCCGACCCAAGAAGCACCATAATATACTATATAAGAACCTGAAGCTAATGGTAGAACTAGCAATGAAGCTATGGTCAAGCCTATCTTGAGCTTCTGAAAGCTCGCCTCACACTCATCCGGCCACCTGAAAAAGAGCACCATTTTGGGTCAATTTGGTCAAGAGTGATGCAATGGATGAATATTCCTAAACGAACCGACGATAATAACACGCCAAACCAAGAAAGCTGCAAAGCTATGTGGCTGAGGATGGTGTAATCCAACTTTAGACTGCCTTTATCTTCTTCGAATTAACCTGAATACCCTCACTGGACACCACGTGCCCTAAGAATGCCACTGAACTGAGCCAAAACTCACACTTGGAGAAATTAGCATAAAGTTTCTTCTCTTTTAATCGTTGTAATACAACTCTCAATTGCTCAGCGTGCTCCTCCTGGCTGCACGAGTACACCAGAATATCATCAATGACTATAATAACAAACGAGTCGAGATAAGGGCGAAACACGTTGTTCATCAAATACATGAATGTTGTTGGGGCATTGGTCAACCCAAAAGACGTCACAAGGAACTCATAATGACCATATCTGGACCTGAAAACTATCTTAAGAATGTGCGAGCCCCTAATCTTCAACTGGTGATACCTTGATCTGAGATCAATCTTGGAGAACACCCTCGCTCCGTGAAGCTGGTCAAATAAATCATCAATACGAGGCAAAGGATACTTGTTCTTTATTATGAATTTGTTCAACTGCTTGTAATCAATGTGTGAGCACGTAATTATTGCCTGAATGTTTTTACCCCTATAAATTCATAAAATAGATTTTTTCCAATAATTTTAATTTTTATAGAATTTTTAGGAATATCTTGCTAATTGTTGGTTGCATGTTTAATATTTAAAATCATGAAAAAATATTAAAATATCTAAAATATTTCATGCATTACATCTTAGGTCTTAATTGCATTTATTATTTAAATGAAGATCACAAAATATGGTTCGTTTTTACACTTCAATTTTAATTGCAAATTAGTAATTTTTCTTTCATTAGTTTTTAGTTAATTAATTATTTTAATGTTAAAAATAGACAATTATTTTAATTGTACATATTATGTTTTTAATTAATTTTATAGGATTTAAAAGTCAAGAAAAGGATAAAAAGAGGGTTGTATCAAACGTTTGGGCTTGATTCCCATGGCCTAGTTTTTTTTCCAATCCGCCCCAGCCAATCCCTACCCGGTCCAATCCCTAAATGACTAAAACAACCCCATTTTGGTCATAACTGATCGCAACCGTTCAACCAATCTCATCTAACAGCTCGTAACTGATCCCAAATTTTGGACTTGGCCTTATGACACATTTATGTGCGGTCCATGCCGACCCAGCAGGGGTATTTTTGTCCAGTTTTTCCAGCCCAGTATAAATAGTATATTTTACCATTTTTAGGTTAAGTTTTGTGCACCTGATAGCTGCTGCGCTGATGAGACATTTGTATTCGCCTATTTTGGGCATTTTGAGCTTAATTCATCATAAATTCTTGTAGTTTAACATTAGTAACTAATTAATATGGTCATTTCATCTTCTATTTATTCAAAAACCGACTTGGAAATGGTGGAAACGAACCAAAATTTGTGAAGTGTGCTATTTATACTTTCTGCCTAGCGATACCGCATATGCGGTCTAATTGTCGCTTCTGCGATGCCACACCTGCGGAAAGACCATCTCAGGTGCGGAACTTCACCTAAAATTCGAACCTCGCTCCTGCAGCCTCGAGACCGCGTCTGCGCTCACGTAGGTGCGGATATCCTTGCTTATGTGGTTCAGCCTAGCACTTGTGCCCTCTCTTCCGCTTCTGCGACCATCACATGTGCGGCTAACACTTCGCACCTGCGGACTCTGCCAACTCTTCTTCCTATCGTTCCTGCGATCAAATTCCCACTTTTGCGGCTCGCACCTCGCCCCCTCTCCTCCATTCTCTAAACTTCAAACTTGATACGTTAGCCACTTGGAACTCACCCGAGGCCCTAGGGATCTCAACCAAACATACCAACACATCCTGTAACATCATTCAAACTTTGTCGAGCCTTCTAATCACTCAAAACAATATCAAAACACCAAATTACCCTCGGATTCAATCCTAAGAACTTTTTAAACTTTCAAATTTCACAAACGACACCGAAACCTATCAAATAATGTCGAATGACCCCAAATTTTACACACACTTCATGAATTACACCACAAACCTACTCCATCTTCTGAAATTCCATTTCAACCATGATATCAAATTTTCCATTGCCGACCAAAATCACCAAATCCCCTTACTTGCTAAAGTTCTTCCGCTGTGAATTTTATTGTGTCTTTTTCCTGGTACCTAGAAATATCTTGGTACCTGATACAATTCTGACTCCTCCACCTCCTAGTTGACTTCACTCAGTTCGGGAGCGGATGCCGATTCTTGTAATTGATATACTACATGTTCCTTATCTTTACTACTAGAAACTAAGATTGCATTCATCTCCCTTACCGCCAATTGGTCTCCTTTATTTGTTTAATTCCCTCAGGAGTTGGAAACTTCAATAATTGATGATATGTTGGCGGTATGGCCTTCATCTCGTGCAATCATGGTCTCCCCAGGATAATATTGTAGCCTAAAATGCCGTCTACTACCACTAAAAGGGTTGTCTTCATCACTCCCTTGGCATTCGTAGGTAGCAAGATCTCTCCTCGAGTTGTTACGCTTCCCAGGTTGAACCCGTCGAGGAGTTTTGTGGCAGGAATAATACTTCTATTTGGCTTGCTCCAACACTCTCCACTGGATAATATTAGTCGAACTTCTTGGGTCCACCAAAACATGTTTAATTTAAAATTTAAGATATTTAAAGAGTTTACCATGGTATCATTGTACGGCAGCAATATTCCATCTGTGTCTTCCTCCGTAAAAGTAATATCATCCTATGCAACTTCTCGGAGTCTCCTACTGTTGGTTACTGAGACCTTTGTCTTCTTTGCCACCGAAAAGATCAGACCATTAATCTTGTTTCCCCCAAAATCATGTTGATCATTAAATGTGGAGGATCTTCCTCTACTTTCAAAGGTTTCACATTGTCATGATTGCGACCATAATTGTTTTTAGCTCGATCACTTGACAATTCACTGAGATGGATATTTTTTAGCAATTTCACCACCTTCTCCTATAAATGTAGGCAGTCCCCAGTCTAGTGACCATTGGTCCTATGGTATTCGCACCACAAATAAGGATCTCTCTGACTTGGGTTAGATCTCATTGGTTTCGGGAATCGTGCTTTCTTGATGTTCCTCATAGCTAACACCAGCTCTACTACACTAATGTTGAAGTTATATTGGAAAAGCCTAGGATAGGAGGAATCTCAGGAACTAGATTTCTCCTTGTCCTGTAATGACCTGTTATTTTGGAAGCGATCAGATCTCCTATCATTAGCGAATCTATCTGCCAACCGAAAACCTCTTCTGCTTCCTTTGGCCCGTTCATAAGGCAAAAATTGACCACTTTAAGACCGTCGATATGTGTGAAATCTTCCTTTGATCTCTCTTTATTCTTCTCCCAGTCCCAATCCTTGGTTGATGCCGGGAAACTGAGATAATCATCCTCAATTATTATCCTTGACTTGTAGCGGTGGTGAACATCAGACCATGTTGTTGCCTAGAACTGGAACAGACTTTCTTTCATTTTCGGGAAGCATTGGAACTTCTCAGATTCAGCCCTTTAGTAAGTGCTTCAGATGCCTATTCGTCTGGTACGAGTGGGAGCAATATTCTATTTTTTTATAGAATCTGGTTATGAACTCTCGCCATAATTTAGACTCTCCTTGTGAAATCCTGAATATGTTAGCCTTTCAGGTATGTAATTTTCTGGCACCGGCATGGGCCTTGATAAAAGAATTTGTGAGCATCTCAAAGGAATCTATTGAATGCTCGGGCAAGAGTGAATATCACGTTAGGGCCCTTTTTTGTGAAGGTCTCCCCGAATTTCTTGACTCAATCTCGTGCGAAGCTAAATTGTTTCCCTTCATCGCAGTTGTATAGGTGGTTATGTTCTTATGCAGATCTGAAGATCCATCATACTTCGGCACGTTCATTTTGAACCACTTCGGAATTAATTTTAGTGCCACGTTTGATTCGAACGACAATTTGGTATATTTCTTTGAGTCTGGTCCTTTCAACGCTGGTGGTGCGCTAGAAATCTGATCCATTGTGGCATTTATTTCCCTCATTAACTGCATGAGTTTGATTTTAATTAGATCATTCTCATGGTTATTATCGGATAACTACTGTCCCCCCCAGCGCTGTCAAATCCGATTTTGCCCCCTCGGGGTGTTGTTATTGACCCTTTGCGTTGTTCGATTTGCGAAAGCACCGGGAGGAACTAGACCTTGTCCATTAGCATTATTGGAAGCACCCGACAACACCTGCCTCAACTCCGTCATGACCTAGGCCTGTTGTGAGAGATGACCCATAATAACTTTTTGTTGCTCGCTCAGGATCCTCAATGTTTCAGCGACGTGCTCTTCTTCAACATCATCAGAAGTTGCCTCTCGAACGTGATGCAGATACTGCCCGCCATAGACCGACATGGCCTCATTCCCTTGTTGTGGGTATCATTGATTGAATTTTCGTGTTGAGGCTGATTTACTTGGGCCTCAACATTGTGTACGATGTTGACATCATTATCTACCATTTTTTATAATTTTTGCTAAGAATAAAAAATCAAGCAGGTTAGTAATAGATGCAAGGATCAACTAATTACACAATTGTCTAAGCCCCACGGTGGATGCCAAACTGTTTACCCGTAAAAGGGTACAGTCAAATTTATGCGTAATTTATAGACAAGTGAATCGATTTGATGCCAAAATGATAAATAAAATTGAACAAGAATTTAAAACTTAGCGTTGGAATCGGATGAGATAGCACAAATCTTGGTTCCGGGAGTATAGATTCCGGATGCAGTAGTAACAATATTAATAAGCAAGAAGATCAAATGTTATTGAACTTTGAATCATTATAGTATTTGCTTGTCATAAAAGTCGTATCTCTTACAACAGTTGCTAAACCCTCTATTTATAATTGTACCTGGGGTATAAGGTCCTAGGATCAAGTCATTCTTAAATGACAATTATGAGAGCCATTGAAGGGTGTGTAACGGTAGGCAGTGAATGTCATTTTCTCTGTAACAGTCTATGTACTTTATGCTATAGAATATTCTTCATTAAATGCTACAGGTGGCAGTCATTTATGCTGCCTTTATGAACACCATTCCTTTTGGGAACCAACGAGATCGTTGCCTTCAGACTTGATTGTTTTCAATTTTTCGCTACACATATCGCTTCATCATGTGAGCGTTTAATGTAACATATTTTATCCTATATAGTACGAAAATTTAAGATTGTAAAAGATTTTTTTGAGTTTTTTTCCTTAAACTAATGTTATTAATAATATATTAAGAATATTAATCTTGTGATTTTAAAAAATAAAAATATTAAAGTTTAAAGCTTATACTCCCTCTGTTTAAAAAAGATGGGCACTATTTTCATATTAGTCTGTTTCAAAAGATTGGCACCTTTCAATATTTCACTAATAAGAAATATTTGTAGGCACATAAATATTATGACTTATTTAAAACTACATAGTATGTCAAAAGTTTTTCCTTTTTTATTGTAGTTTATATTAAGTCAAACTATAACAATCTTTTTGAAACGGATGGAGTAACATATAAAAAGATGATTTAAAAAGAAAAGATATATATTTGGCGTTATTAAAACATTAAATGCAATATATTTAAGATATATTTTCACATTACTTTATAGCTAGTACTGTTAGTAGTATTTTTCTTGAGCCGACTTGGTTTTATGAAAGACATTAAGATACGAAAAAAAAAAAAAAAAAGAATCTTCCCCTCGTCTTTCCCATGTACTCGATCTGTTCCATGGTTCCAAATGATGTGAATTCTAACTTTTTCATCATGAATTCTAATTTTTTTAAAATATTTGATTTCATATCTCTAGAAAGAAAGAACAACATATTTATGAAAATTATAAATCTCTCATAGTTGGTTAGTCTTTTTTTTTTTTTGTAGGAAAATGTTTGGACTTCTATAAATTAGGATCGTTCATTCTCATTGAGTAACATCAACAACGTAGCTATATGAGGTTTGAAAGTCGTGTTTAGGGGGAGAACTTTATGGGACAAGTGTTCGTATGTCACTTGTGTTTGCCTCTATGTGAGGTTGTTCTCTCGATATTTTGTACTCTTTTATATAGTGGATTGCTCATCTTCGCCGTGAATGTAGGTCAATTAACCGAACCACGTTAAATATTTTTATCTCTTTTGATATATTTTTTCTGTTGTCTGATTTATTATCGTTCAAGATTTGTTTTTTTAGCTTCCACATGAAACCTGATTTTTTCGATGCTTAACAATGCTACCACGCCAAATTATTCTCTTTTTCGTTCATTCGTTAGTTTTTTGTTCTCTAAGATTTGCAAGTTCAAATGTTTGCCTTTACTGACTTCTTGACTTTTTGAATGACAAAGTCAAGGTGTAGGATTCCGAAATTTAACATCAACTTGCAAGAAATCTGATTCTACTAAAAAAATTTCTAATAACTTTTGTAGGAGTATAATGTTAAAAGACGTCAAATAAACAAAATCAAACTCAAATTAAACCATTCGTTAGTCTAAAGACTCTAAAACTAAATGCATAACAATTTCGCAAAAACGTACGGTGGTAGCTATGTTTTTTCTTAAAGATTTTATGTTTTGCGAATATGGAGAAGTCGCAACTTTGTAATAATACCTAAATACAGGGCCTATTTAATCATGTTATTGATGTTCGATTTTAATGCTACTTAATTCACCTTTAAGATTTAATGGTCTTCACCAATAAGGGTTACGGTGGAGTGGTAAGTACTCCTTCGTCCTTAACCAGAGGTCACGAGTTTGAGTCTCTGGATATAGAATTGCCTTTGCAAGGGAGAGGTTTACTCCATGAATTGTGTAAATAATATTTACACTATAATGCATAATTAAAGATATACACGTACTGAAAAGAAAGTGAAGACTAGTGTATATTTCCTTTATTATGTGGACCTCAACTATATATGACTTTTTGGGTTCCAAATATCTTCTTCCAAAAGGCCATTTCCAACACTTGACCACAACAGACACACAGTTTTACATTGCAATGAAGAAACTTTGTTTTTGTTTCCATATTCACATGCAAGTACAATCTAATCTGAAGTTGGCGTCATTCATTCTTGGACTTATATAGCTAAATATACTGGTCTTTTATGTAAGCTCTGAACTGGTCTTGCATTTGCCTCAAATCCCTGTGTTTTAAATAATTAAAAAAAAAACAAGAAAATTAACAAATCAAAACCTAAATGAGATTTACTCATAATTGCTTTGCATTTAAAAGTACACTGTTAGTATGTGTATATAAGCCGTAACATGTTAAAATACGTAAAACGAATTTGCATTATCAGTTTATTTAAGTTAAAATGTAAATACATACTCTCTCCCGTCCAAAATAAATGATCAATTTGCTTTTGACACGCCCATTGAAATTACACTAATTTCTATACAAAAATAGTACTCCCTCAGGTCCAAAATAAGTTATTTTTTTGAATGCTTTCACACATATTAAGAAATCTACATTTTAGCATTAATTAGCAATGAAATTGACCATATTTACTTTTATTATCTCACATAAACACTCCTACCACATATTCCTACACTATTTACTCCAAGGACAATGTAGGAAAAAATAATTAATTCGTTCTCGAAATTTGAAAAAAATCGCTTATTCTGGACTACAAGAAAAAGGCCAAAAAATCACTTATTTTGGACCGGAGGGAGTATGACTAAACTACCCTTAATTAAATATTTAATGTGAGGAGTAAGAAAAAGTTTTTAGGGATATGTACGTAAGGATAATTTTGTAAAAAAAAATTAAATTTTTTATTGATTATATAAATAGACACTTATTTTGTACTGAAATAAAAAAACAAAATTATAGCTTACTATGGACCGGAGGGAGTATTTATCAACAAACAAATTTTATTTCTCAACTTACGGAAAACGATAAGTCCGTAATATACGAATAAAATATGTTGAAGTTAGGACGATTAAGAGTGTGTTTGGTATGAAGGAAAACATTTTCTGGAAAATATTTTCCAATTTTCCCATGTTTGGTTGGCTTAAATGTTTTGGAAAACATTTTCCTTATCAATTCATTTTCCTCCAATTGAAGGAAAATGTTTTCCTTATCAAAAGAAGGGAAAACATTTTCCAAAGCTCCTTCTCAACCATTCTCACCTTCACCAACCCACCCCACCCCCTCTCCAAAAAACAGTTTTTTTTTTAGAAAAATTTCAGTTTTTCCGTTACCATCCACCCTACTACCCCTCCACCCCACCCCGCAAAAAAATTTCTTTTACCTTAATTTTTTTTTCTATAATTTTAAATTTCGGTTTTCTTATTTTTTTGCACCACCCACCCCACTCCCTACCCCCTCCCCCCCCACCCTCCCTCCACACCCCCCCCACAAAAAAAATTACTTTTTTTTTGTAATTTAAATTTTTATTTTTTTCGATTTACTGCCACCCCCCCTCCCGCCCCAGCCCCACCCCCCCCCCCCCCCCCCCCCCCCCCGAAAAAATTTTAAAATATATTTTTCAGTTTTTAATTTTATTATTTATCATTTAAAGACTCAATATTTTACAAGTTCCAAAATTATGAGTTCGGAAGTTTACGGGTTTAGAAATTATAAATTTACCGATTCGAAAATACGCGATTTTTGCGTTAAAAAGTAAAGCATCACATTAGTTCCTTTAGATTGTGTCAATTTTTAGAGACTTCGGGAAGGGGAGGGGTGGGGGAGGTGGGAGGGGGAGGGGTAGGAGAGTTGCAAAAAAAATATTTTTCTAAAAAAACTATTTTTTACTCTCTAACCAAACATAGAAAATATTTTCCGGAAAATGTTTTCCACTTACCAACCAAACAAGAGAAAATAAGTGATAAAATCACTCATTTTCCATGAAAACATTTTCTAGGAAAACATTTTTCATGGAAAACATTTTCCTTCATACCAAACACACCCTAAATGAGAAATAATACTTACATCATGAACAGCACTTCTATATGCCATCAATTGTTCCATAGAAACAGTCCTCGCCTACATTAGTTAGCCAATAAAGAAGAAATAAGATACTAATTAATTCAGAATTGCATGTATTATAAATATGCAGTTAGCAAAATTAATAGAAATTAGACCCAAAACATATACGATTCTAAATATAAAAATGGATACCTTGTGGAGTACAGTCCAAGTGATACCCTCAGTGCAAGGAGGAACAGTGAGTGAACCAATGTATCGATAGAAAGGTTCATCGCCAATCCCAAGTTGTTGAGGATCAACCATTCCCAACTTCAGACCCTTTTCATCAACTGTCTCAATGTTACGCATTAACTGATACAAAACAAAAATATGACAAAGCGTAAATTTCTTGAAACATAAAGAAAAAGAAAAGGATTTGTTATAGAATGTCTGCACTTTTAAACATATACTTGTCTAAAAATATGTTTACGTACTAAGGTTTTCCCAAACAATCTCTCTATTCTCACAAGTAGAGTGGCAAACGGGTGGGTCGGGTCAGATATGATTCGGGTCGATCATGGGTAATAAAAACTGGATCAATTATCCGATCCGGTCGATATTTAATACGGATAAACAACGAATTAACCGACGGATAATATGTAACCCATATTATCCATGACTTCTTGTAGATGCTTAGTTTTGAGAGAATTTTTAGTCTCTCTAACTTGAGTAACCCTCAATTTGAAACTTTACAAATTTAAAAGTTAGGTCATTTTTCTAAATGGATAATATGGTTCTTATCCATATTTGATCTATTTTTAAAAAGTTCATTATCCAAACTATTTTTTAGTGGATAATATGGGTGGTTAACTGTTTTACTTAACCATTTTGTCACCCCTACTCACAAGGTAGGGTCTGCATACACACTAGAGGCGCATCCACAATTTAAATTCTATGTGTTCAATTTTAAGGTTTTTAATATTGAACCCATTATATTTTAAAATTATGAGTTCATATCTACTATTTTTGCAATTTTAATAAATTTTTACATACATTCGCTTCTGGACACACTACCCTCCCAGACCCCATAATGTAAAATAATAATCGGTATGCTGTTGTTGATGTTGTTGTAATAGTGAAACGAATTTAGAGAATTTTAAAATTGGAAGATGTGAAATAGAAGGAACAAGAGAAGATCGAATACATATTAAAATGATTTGGATCATTAATTACCTCCTCAAAGAAAGGGTTAGGGCTTCCAATTTTGAAAGGTATTGCAACCACAGCTATTTTCCCATCAGCACTCTGATGAACCATGTGTGCCTCCATTGCAAAGCTGCAAATATCAATATTATCCTAAAATTTTTAAAGTTTTGGCACACAAAATTATATATTTTCTCATTAAAGATTATTCAAAGTAGATTTGGACAAAAATCATTAATGCCCTCTTGTCTTGAATTTGACTAAAATGTTAGACCAAATGGAATTGATAACGAGACAAACCATTTATTATTAACTTTGTGCTCAGAAGGAGTATGCCAGTGACATTGTTGTAATTTATACTCAGTACCATCAATATTCATATATCCTGCATCTCCTTCCCATTGCAACTGCCAAAAAATTAATAGTTGGATTCACTGAAACTGTATAATTACTTGGCAAATCTATATTAAATTAAATAAAAAGAAAATTTTACATGGTCAGTGTATATATATATACCTTGATATCATGACCTCTGTTAGTAATAATAGCAGGTGCAATTTTGTAGTTTGGTTTCAAATGTTGAAGAGCAGTTGTAACCGTCACAGTTTTGTTACGGATATTAACTGGAGACTGAAATTTGCCAGTATTACATAGTTCCCATTCTGGTTTTAGGTTACCCCAATTCTCTGGTCCTTCGTTTGTTCCCAACAGGTAAGTGAATTTTGACTCATCATCTGGTGTTTTGACACACAAAAGAAAAAATAATAATTTTATATATATACAAGAATCGGATCGGAGAAGAAGAAGAAGAAATAAATATCATTGCAGAACGAAAGAAAAACAAAAACGCTTTTTATTTTGTTTCTCTTGTTTAACATATATAATCCAGCCACCTTAGTATGTCCTTTTTTATTGGAAAAGAAAAATTATAAAGGGCCGACCCAGTTCAATACCCACTTCGTGGGTGTCTGGGGAAGGGAATACTCTAGGCAGCCTTCCCCCTGTTTTTGCAGAGAGGCTGATTCGAACCGGCGACCTGACACACCACAGCAAGCAAGCTTACCGCTGGAAAAGAAAAATTATGTCAAATATAAATGAATATAGCTATGATAGTACGCTTGCACAAGCATCCACTAAAGATCGTGATGCCGCCTAACACTGTCGTAAGGCAAGCCAACGGTGATTGATCAACTTGTTTACCCATTTTATTACTTTCAAATCGTAATTTCCATTAATTAAATAGCACAAAATAGAATTTGAAGGGTAAATGATAATATTTACGTGAACTACAATAGGAACCCCAAAATACGGCGTCACATGAATATCAAAGAGAAGCTGGAAAATGTTCGAGTCTTTCATCTGTTCATTTCCACCACAACAAAGTTCAATGTTACCACATATTATTAAAGTAAAAAATTATATATTTGCCATGCACTATGAGAAAATAATAGGCTATATTTAGATTCAATCTCAGAGACAAACCTTCATTAGTCCTATACTTCTATTGCAAACAATAGGTTTTTTTTTTCATCTATACCAATACTTGTACGGGTAAAAGATAGCAGATATCTCGTGAATTTAGTTATATAAATCGACCCGGCATCACCGTTATAAACATATATATAAAAACAATGTTAGTTGATAAACTAACATATAAAATAGAGTACACAAGAAGGTGAAAAAGTAATATGAGAAAGGGATTAATGAAAGATAATTTTATACCAACTTCATTATCATCATGAGCACTGCAAAAGGTCTGTGATGAAAGAAACAGAAAGGCAAACACAACTGGGACGAAACTTAGCTTGGCCATGATTTTATTTATGGTTGAACTAGGTTTCATCAGCCACTACGTGGCGGCGGTTCCGGTGGCAATGGTGTTGCTAGAGGCCCTTTTTAAAATTAAAAAAAAAAAAAAACAAAAAAGTTTTTATTAGTGTTAATATACAAAAGGTGCCAGCTTTCAAGCAAGCCAGCAGCTAAAAAATTAAAATGGAGGAAAATTAATTGAAGTTTATATAGAAGATGGGTGCGTTATTAATTAAAGACCTCTAAATTTGTGGGGATATGAGGAATTAAAACAGCGAATGAAACGGAGATGCAGTGTATTACAATAGTAGAAGACCTCTAAATTTTCAATACTAACGCTTCACCACTGGATAATTAATATTTATTTTTTCAGTTACACAATTAAAAGCTTTGCTAGTATTAGTAAGCATGAAGAAAAATACATCTTTTTATCAGGAGAAATCTTACCTCCCTGTTGCAAGATTTTCTGATTATTTTGATGCCCTATTAATTACATAATTTTCAGGAATAGAATGTAATCAGAATCAAACTATGGTATATCGTAACCAAAAATAGTATAGTAACAGAGATATTTTCAAAAGCAACTAAGTAATTATTGAAATTAGCCATGAAATATCACTTTGAGAGAAGAAGAAGAAGGAGAGCTCTTATTCACTGAAAACTCAACTGAAAATACAGTGATATAACCGACTATATACAACAAAATTAACTCTATAACTAGTTAGTAACCTTAACTTTACACACATACACTTAGACCCTAATTAACTTTACAATGTATCACATTTAGTCCCTAACTAATCATAACTACAACTTCCAATACTCCCCCTCAAGCTGGTGGATGAAGAATGTTTAAGACACCTAGCTTGCTGAGCAAAAAATGATGCTGTCCTGATGGCAGTCCTTTTGTAAAGAGATCTGCCTGTTGGTCCTTTGTAGATACATACTGAGTAGTGATCAGCCCTCTTCTAATGTGTTCTTGAATGAAATGACAATCAATTTCAATATGTTTTGTCCTTTCATGAAAGATAGGATTAACAGCTATTTGCATTGCTGTTTTACTATCACAGAATAGTGTAACTGGTTTCATGATAGATACTCCTAATTCTGAAAATAAGCCAAGTATCCACACTAACTCTGAAACTGCTGTTGCCATACTTCGATATTCTGCCTCTGCAGTGCTTCTTGAAACAGTATGTTGTTTCTTTGATTTCCAAGATATCAAAGATTCACCAAATTTAACTGCATAGCCACTGACTGATCTTCTAGTCATTGGACAGACTGCCCAATCTGAATCACAGAAGGCAGTTAAAACATCTGATTCACCCTTCTTGAATAGAATTCCCATACCTGGTGTAGATTTGAGATACCTCACTACTCTGATTGCAGCTTCCATATGAGATTTCTTAGGCATTTGCATAAATTGACTTAGATTTTGCACTGCATAACTGATATCTGGCCTAGTAATAGTGAGATACAAAAGCTTTCCTATCAGTCTTTGATATCCTGTTGCATCTTTTAAAGGATCCTCTTCACTTACTCCAATAGTTTTATCATACTCAACTGTTGTGAGTTTATGATTAACCTCCATAGGTGTTACAGCAGGTTTAGCTCCACTCAAACCTAGCTCATAAATCAACTCCAAAGAATATTTTCTTTGATTGAGTAAGATCCCATGCTTAGATCTTAAGACTTCAATCCCTAGAAAATATTTTAATTCACCCAAGTCTTTCACTACAAAAAAAATAGCGTTTAGCGACGGAATTTTGCAACAAGAGATATTCCGTAGCTAAATAACGACGGTTTAGCGACGGATTTTATATTTTGTCGCCAAATAAGCTACAAGATAATTTGTATAAAATATAGCGACGGATTAGCGACAAAAACTTATATTCGTCGCTAAAATTGGAGCTAAATATTTGCGCCTTTATTTTACCTACAAATATAGCGATGAAAGTTGGGCGACAAAATTTATTAAAACTTAGCGACGAAATTAACGACGGAAAATCCGTCGCTAAATTATTTTAACTATCAATACATTGGAAAGTTAGCTGCGACAAAATATTTCGTCGCTAATTTCCTAAAATAAAATTTTATTTTTACTATTAGCGACAGAATTTCGTTCTGTTGCTAATGTTCTAGCCCAGTAACTCAAGACTAAGTCCAATTGACCAAGTCCATCTCTTTTCCTTGTTTCTAAGGACTGGATTTGAAATTAGGTTTCTCTCAATTAAGTGAGAGAACATATCGGCGGTCACTATGTGACCTTGTGGCTGCGAGTGCTGCGACTGCAAAGCGACTTCACGACCTCGACGCCGACGACTCTCAAGCGTGACTTCATTCTTCAATCATCAACTCTTCAACAGGTTTACAACTTTTTTATTCTTCAATCGTCAGTTTATAACTTTGTATTTTATAACCAATAGTTTATTTTCTTGTGTTGATCCTTTTAGATAAGCCTAAAAGCTAAGCTATGTGATAAACATGTGCGTATCTGAAATGGTTATACCTCATGATTTGCAGCTTGTAAGTCCTGTGATTTCTTTTAGAAAAATGAAGGAAATATTAATTGATATAATAACTAAAAAGATGGAGTTGTGTATATTCACGAGAATAGCGTTGTCATTTTTGGAGTTACGTTAGCTCTAAATAGATTAAAATTTGTGACACGCACTCGAATCTTGAGGCTTCCAAAATTTGTTAAATTTATAAGTTAGAGAAAAGTAAATATTTTATTAGGATTAATAAGAGTGAGAGAGAAAATAGCAGATTGTTTGTGTGATTGTTTGAGTAAAGAGAAAGAGAGCATACTTTGTAGAATTGATGTATGCAAAAACAGCAAGATCATCGTTCCAAGTGATATGGGAAGCTGGGAGGAGATGAATGTCTGCAATAATGTCATTACGACTAGTTTGGTCATTGCAAAGTATCATTCCAACATCACCTTCCAGTACAGCTTGGTGCCCTTTATCTACTCTTGTGCTATTTCCCCTTAAACAAACCAAAATCTTCCCTTTAATCTTGCTACCGTCCAATGTTACTTCCTTACAAAGCTTACTGCATCCATAAATAAAAATATAAATAAAAATTATGGATAAGGAAGCTAAAGGGGAGAAATCTGTTTCATTTTATATGACGATGTTTGCCCGAATGAAATTAATACAGAGAAGACTATGCTGAGGAAACTTCTCTTGAAGGGTCATCCACAGATGGCATGTTTCCACCTCCTACTGATTTCTAGGATACATATAAAGATTTTTAATATAGTCATATTCCAGTTTCTGTTGAAATATTGACAAATTTACACTGGTTGATTTTCCAGGCATCCTGAAACCGGAGCTTACGATTTCTTCTGAAGGAGACAATGCTGAAGTTGCAGTTGAAAATGAGGAATATGCTCGCATTTTATCCCGGATTACTGAGCTTGAGAAGGAAGAAGAAGAGGCTGAAAATGTCGAACTTGTGAAGGAAGAAAAAAGAGGCTGAAATTGACAATAAATTCAATGAAGAAGAGCTGGCAAATCTGGATTAGATGTCAGCACAGGTCAACACATCCAGGACCATGAAATAAACGATTCCGAAGTAGGTTGTTGGTCATTCACTTGAGATGCAAAGATTAAATTATGGAATGCTTAAATGCATATTATCATTGTTGTTGCTATATGCCATTTGGTATATTATTCAGGTGTGTGGTTCTAATAATCTCAAGGAAAGAGCAGCATCTTCAAGAAATCGCTCCATTGAAAGTTTTCTTGAGCAGTTCGGACTCTTCCCTCCTTTGGAACATATATTTCAGAATTATATAATTGTCAATTAGCTATTTTTGTTAATCCCTACAATGTATGAATTATTCTTGTCTTTTTTATCTATGTGAAATTTTGAAATGCTGGTTGAAAGTTCAAAATCAGTAATTAAAGGTAAGCCCTTCCCACGATTTTTTTCGTTAAACTATCTGTGTTCATGTGCCTGCTTCCTACTAGATTTTTGCAAATCTACTTGAATAGCATGATAGAAATATGCAGGTGATTCAGTTCATTCTAATACTTTATGACATTACATCAAATTGTACATAGTCTATTAACTTTTATAATTGTATACTAATATTACTACTTTATAAAATTGTTTAAGAAGGTATTTACTACTAGGTGAATTAAAGCTTTAGCATATTTTCCATTTGCTGTAGAAAAATGTGATGGCTTATATTTGCTAATATCTTTAGCGGTTTTGCTAGTAATATATGTTTCTGACTTAGTTGGATCAATGATAACAACTGGAACAAACTATTATCTCAGGTGTATTATGGAGTGACAAAACTAGTTGTTTTTTTGTTTTCTTTGCGCAAAGGAGCAACCCAAAATTTCTTGTTTGTGTAGTGCGCAAGGAGTAACCAAGACTTCCAGTTAGCATGGATTATTTTTTGGGTTTCGTGGATGACTTTCTCGTATGATACTTATTTTGTACTGCTTGAGTTTTATATAGTGGTACAAATCATTTTCCATCAATAAATCTTTCTGCTATAGAAAAATAAGTAATTGAACTTATGTTTATGTTTTCATTCTTGAGTTTGTGTGTATATAATTTACACAACTGGTAACTGGTAACATGTAAGATTTATCTGATGAGCTAAGACACATATATTAGGGCATAGCCATCCAGTGCACGAGCTTGTTGCTAGTTTATTCCACTCTATTGATTGCAAGTCCTATTTTCACTTTTTGGCAGCAAAATATTACCATTCTACTTAGACAATGTTCCAGTATTTTGTATTTGCTTAATACATCTTTGGAACCAAGGATCTATATTACCACTAATTTTTTCAAAGTAAACTTAGTATATATTGGTATTGTTACTTACCGGATCCATTCTTGTAGAATTCTTTTAGCAAGAGTTTATGCCTATATCTATACACGAAATTGGCGACCTGGATGCCTCAGTTACATCAGAATTTAAAGTGTGGGCGACAATTTCCATGAACGGAGAAGGCCATGAAGTAAGCTTATTTTTCTATACTTGTATATTGATGTACTTGGTCTTAGATAACATATATGAGAAACTTTCTGCACTTCTGGTACAAGACAGTAGCCCTAGACAATTTAGATGAAAAACAGTTTTAGAACTGTATATCTCCGATTGAAAAATGATGATTGGAACACAATATTGAGTTTAAAATTTTAGAAGTTTTTTTTTGCATTGATACTTTGGTATTGTCTTTCTATTAGAAGTAGGAGGTTTTCTTGAAAAGATTTACTGGAATTTACCAAGTAGCAAGTACCTTTGCAAGCTCTTGACATGTGAAGGAATGTATATGATTATCAGAAACGGAAAAGGAAAGAAAGAAATGTGAACGTATGCATGTAGTTTCGCATAGATAGCTAGCTGGTGGTTTTAGTATTAGAGTGATATGTTGTCATCCATGTTCTACTTGGCAAGAATTCAATTTCTTTTTAGCAATAGTTAACTGATAGAAGTTGTTTAGTCTTAGTTATTGCAAGTTGTTTAGTTGCGTTTTCCTAATCCTACGTTTTTTGTTTGGTTTTAGCTCAAGCAAATTGTTCATGCTTTTGATTGGTCCAATCCATTTAAGTCTTACAAAATGTGCAAGGTTGGTTTCCCATCGTCTGTTGGCACTTCCTGGAGTTACAGCTCAAATAAGGTAGTTGCTGCAGCTGTGGTATCGGCTCATATTTCTGATCTGTTTAGATGTTCCGAGGCTTGCATGCCTCTTTCGATCTTAATACGGTGTGAGTGGGATAATGAAATTCACTCCTGAGCGTCTTCACTATATAACCTCATTGATATTCGTTGAAATTTTGAACTCTAAGTACATTAGTTGTGGTAGATATTCTAAATGTGATAATTAATGCACTCTTTGACCTTATTTAGGCGGTACTCCTATTTGGTGAAAATCAAATTGAACTGTGAGCTTGTACACAACTAAAATGGTCAGATTGACCTTATTAATATTGATAGTTTTGAATTTTACCACTTGAGCTTGTACACAACTAAAATGGTCAGATTGACCTTATTAATATTGATAGTTTTGAATTTTACCGATAAGTGGCATGAAATCCAAGGCCGAACCATTGAATTGACTTTACTTTCATATATATATTTTTTTCATTTTGTAAATTGAATTTTCTTATTAACTCTTCTACAGGAAAAATATCAGGAGATATGACAACAACAAACACAAACTCAATCATTGGGGTTCATGCATTGTGTTCTGATGATGATCATAAGCCTAGCATAGTTAGCTTACTTTGTTTGGATGTTATTGTTGGTCCTTGTGGATTTTTTTGTACTTAATGATACTGTTATATGCATTATGCTATATATTTTGGACCTTGTTGAATTTATATTAATATCAGTGACTTTTTATTAAGTGTATTTAATAGTTTATGTAATATGTTTGAATAGAGTACATTTAAAATAATAAATAAAAAGAATATTATAAAATCAACAATATAGTAAAAAAAACAGCGACAGATATGTTTCGTAGCTAAAATTATAGCGTAAAAATTAAATCTTGCGACGAATTGGCGACAAAAGTTTTTGTTGCAAAAAGTACCTATAATACGGCTAGCGACGGACAATTTCGTTGCTATAAAAACAAACTATGATTTTTATTATATATTACAGCGATGAAATGCATCAAAATAGCGACAGAAATAGGTTATATAGCAACGGATATTTTCGTCGCTAATCGTTGCTACAAAAAAGATGTCGTCGCTAATCCGTCGCTAAGTCTGCGACGGATTGTATTTTTCGTCGCTATAAGCCTAGCAACGAGGATTTTAGGGACGAACTTGAATCCGTCGCTATTCCGTCGCTAAACGTGTTTAGCGACGGAATACATTGATTTAGTGACGGAATAAGGTCGTCGCTAAACGCTATTTTTTTTGTAGTGTTAGTTGATCGTC
>JASVEL010013256.1:0-31791 GCA_032618575.1 Nicotiana noctiflora
CGATGCTTTAGTTATTACTTACGTATTGTTGATACGGGCGTCAGGAGGGTCATGATCGATGACGGGAGCGGTGCCTGTATCATCCATCCAAGAGTCCTTTCGCATATTGGACTCGAGGACAAGATAATACCCCGCTGCATAACACTAACTGGTTTTAACAATATAGAGAAACGCACATCTGGAGAAGTGATCCTCCCCGTCCTCACGGGAGGAGTCACATTGGAAACAACTTTTCACGTAATGGATCAGGAGACGACATATAATGTAATCATTGGGCTCTCATGGATACATGCCATACGAGTAGTCCCCTCGAGCTTATACCAAATGGTCAAGTTCCCTACCGCATGGGGGATATTCAGCATCAAAGGGGAACCACGCACTGCATAAGAGTGTTACAAGATAATACAAGACTATGCCCACACCCGACAATTGAGGGGAGTGAGCGCGTAAGCATAGCAATTAGCCATGTTGGGGACTAAAACTGACCCGACAACCGATACCATCAGGGATCCAGACATTGTAGAAGCCTGCAAAGCAACGACCGATGACCTCGATCCGATCCAACTGGATAACCACAAACCTGAAAAGAAGGTCTACATTGGCCACGGGCTCGCCAACCCAAGTAAGTATCGTGAATTCTTAACTAACCATGCAAACTTGTTTGCCTTTTCCCATGCAGATATACCTGGGATTTTGCCAGATATCGCTACCCACAAACTAAATGTCGACCCACTTCATCTGTCGGTATGGAAAATTAGAAGAAAGTTCAACGCTGCAATCAACAAGGTATTCCACGAGGAAGTAGACAAGTTACTTGCCAACAGCTCTATCAGGGAGTCAAAATACCCTCAGTGGGCCACCAACGTCGTAATGGTCAAAAAGAAGAAAGGGAAGTGGAGAATGTGCATGGACTTCACCGACCTAAACAAGGTGTGCCCTAAGGACTCTTTCCCCCTCCCACACATCGACTAGCTGATCAACGCCACCGCCGGACATGAACTGTTGAGTTTTCTAGAAGCACATTCCGGTTACAATCAAATCCTGATGGCCGAAGAAGATCAAGAGAAAACAACCTTCATCACGCACCAAGGGACCTAGTGCTACAAAGTGATGCCCTTTGGGCTCAAAAATGCAGGTGCCACATATCAAAGGCTAGTCACCAAGATGTTCAAAGGGCAACTCTGTAAAACGATGGAAGTTTACATTGATGACAGGCTAGCGAAATCCTCAAAAAAGGAGGATCACATCAACCACTTGCAAGAGGCCTTCGAAATACTAAATAAGAATGAGATGAAACTGAATCCCGAGAAGTGTGCCTTCGGCGCGGCATCAGGAAAGTTTCTAGGGTTTCTCGTATCCCAAGGAGGTATTGGAGTCAACCCCAACCAAATAAAGGTGATTTCCTCGATACCCGAAGTGCTAATCAAAAAAAATCAGGTCCAAAAATTGATAGGCCGAATTGATGCCCTCTCTCGATTCATCTCACGATCCTCCAATAGATGCCACAAATTTTTCAATGTCCTAAGAAAAGACAACAGATTCCAGTAGAACAAGGAATGCATGAAAGCCTTGCAAGAACTGAAAACGTATCTGTCGTCACCACCACTGTTGACCAAAGCAGAGCCGGGCAAACCCTTACTGACATATCTAGACGTATCAAAAGTCATCGTAAGTGCAGTGTTTGTTTGCGAATAAAAGGTACGTAATCCCCTATCTATTACATTAGTAAAACCCCGGTAGACATTGAAACACGGTATCCACATCTTGAAAAGTTGGCCCTGGCACTGGTCACAACTTCAATAAAGCTCAGACCCTATTTGCAATGCCACCCCATTAAAGCAGTGACCACAATCCCCTTAAGAAGCATCCTATATAAGCCTCAACTATCAGGCCGACTTGCCAGATGGGCCATAGAGCTCAGCGAGCATGGTATCACATACATGCCTAGGACCTCCATCAAGTCACAAGTCCTTGCCGACTTCGTGGCGGACTTCAGCGCAAAAATACTACCGGAGGCAGAAAAGGATGCCCTGCACTCCACCTCAAATGCCGACGTCTGGGCCCTCTACACAAATGGAGCCGCCAATGTCTTGGTATCGGGACTTGTCCTCAAAGTCCCCATGGGAGAAATCATTTGCCAGTCCATACGATGCCCTAGGATAACTAACACCGAAGCAGAATACGAAGCCGTTATTGCAGGTATAAACCTAGCCATCAGACACGGGGCCCGCCGGCTCATCCTGCACTGCGACTCTCAGCTCATAGTAATTCAAGTCACTGGGACTGACCAAATCAAGTAACAAAGATTGCAGAATTATCAGGCAGAAATCCATTGGTTGATGACACAGCTCGACGAGTGCCGCTTTGAGCAAGTTCCCAGAGCGCGGAACACCAAAGCGGACAGTCTGGCAAAACTAGTTGCGGCCACCACAAGCCTCAACAAATAAAGTGTCGTCACTCTCCTCTACTCGAAAATCGATCATACATAGGTACTCTCCTTACAATTAACCTGGGACTCGCGCAGCCAGTTCTATCATATTTGTAGGATGGAACCCTCTCGCCTGACAAGAAAGAGGCCAAAAATCTCTGTATCCAGGCCGCTATATATTGCATGATAAACGATGAGCTTTATAAAAGGACCTTTGGAGGACCCCTGGCCAAATGCCTAGGCCCCAATCAAATGATGCCGGTACTAGAAGAAGTACACGAAGGCCATTGTGGTGCCCACACGGGAAATCGAGCACTCGTACACTGCCTAATACAAGCAGGATATTACTGGCCTACTATGAAAAAAGATGTCACAGAGCACGTCTGCTGATGTGAAAGATGTCACAGTTTTCCCCCATGATACACCAATTGGGAGAACCCCTCCATCCGGTTACTTCCCCTTGGTCCTTCATCAAATGGGGAATGGACATAGTCGGCCCGCTACCCGTCGGACGAGGATAGGTACGCTTGTTTAGTTTTAACTGACAATTTCTCCAAATGGATAGAAGTAGGTGCTTACGCCCAAATATGTGAGCAAGAGGTCATCTCCTTCATATGGAAGAACATCATCAGCCATTTCGGCATCCCCAAAGAAATCACCTGTGAGAATGGGCGACAGTTCGTCGGTCAGAAAATGACCGAATTCTTTGACAAATGGCACATGAAAAGGATACTCTCAACACCGTATCGTCCCGCCGCTAATGGTCAAGCAGAGTCGTCCAACAAGACCATACTGAATATATTGAAAAAGAAACTTGAAGACGCCAAAAGTCTATAGCCTGAACTGCTACCAGAGGTGCTATGGGCACACAGGACCACCACTAACTCTTCCACGAGAGAAATGCCTTACTCGCTGGTTTACGGAATGGATGCCATCATACCAGTCGAAGTAGTCGAGCTAAGTTTAAGGTACTCACATACAAGTGGAGCAGAAAATGATTCGAACCGACTCCAAGACTTCGATGAAGCTGAAGAAAGGAGAGAAATAGCCCACATTAGGATGGCAACCCAAAAACAGTAAATCGAAAGATACTACAACAAGAAGGCAAAAATCCGTCAACTCAAAGTAGGCGATTACGTCCTCAAAGCCAAAACTTTGACATCCAAGGACCCAAGCGAAGGAAAACTGGGGACCAATTGGGACATACCTTACAAAATTACTGCGAGAGCGGATAAAGGATCATTTTGACTAGAGACCATGGAAGGGAAGACGCTCCAAAACAACTTGAACATCTCTCACCTCAAGTATTTCCATTTCTAAAGAGAACCCCGGAGTCGTACTCTTTTTCCCTTATCCGTGTTTTATCTCAATCGGGTTTTCTTGGTAAGGTTTTTAACGAGGCGACGAAGCAGATGCTCGGAAATTCTTACGAGGAAAATTTGACACGCCAGCTACTCTGCTAATTAGCACAACATGTGTATCACAGGGACTGAGGATACAGCCATTTCCAATGTATGAAAGGCTACGACTATCTCCAATGCATGAAAGTCTACGACCATCTCCAATGTATGAAAGGCTACGACCATCTCCAATGCATGAAAGATTATGACCATCTCCAATGTATGAAAGGCTACGACCACCTCCAATGTATGAAAGGCTACAACCATCTCTAATGTATGAATGGCTACGACCATCTCTAATTCATGAAAGGCTACAGCCATCTCCAATGTATGAAAGACTATGACCATCTCCAATGTATGAAAGGCTACGGCCATCTCCAATGTATGAAAGGGTACAACCACTCCAATGTACGGAAGTCTATGGCCACCTCCAATGTATGAAAGGCCACGGCCGTCTCCAATCTATGAAAGACTACAACCATCTCCAATGTATTAAAGGTTACAACCATCTCCATTGTATGAAATGCTACGACCATCTCCAATGTATGAAAGGCTACGACCAACTATAACGCACAAAGAGGCTATGGCCATTTGTAACACACAAGAGGCTACGGTCATCTATAACGCATAAAAGGCTAAGGGTTGAAGAGAGCTCTAACAGGCCTTGGAGGACATTAATATTCACGGAAACTACTAAAATTATCGGATCTCTATCAGAGACCAGGACATACACGAGAACTCAAAATATTATAGGAAGCTCTAGCCTTCTATAACGCATAAGAGGCTACGGATGCCTATAACGCATATGAGGCCAAGGCCGTCTATAATGCATAAAAGGTTAAGGCCATCTACAATAGATAAAAGGCCAAGGCCGTCCATGACGTATAAATGGCTAAGGCCATTATCGGGCTGATCGACTCATTCTGTTCAACTCGACACGATCAAGATCATTAAAAAGGTTGCAACCACCCAAAACGAACAAACGGCTAAGGCTAGAGTCATAATAATCGACTCAGTTCAACTATGATAAATCGATTCAACATAATGGAGATCACTAAACGACCACAATCGATCCAAGATAAGCAAAATCCTGAAGTCATTATCATGCAAAGTCGACCCAGCTCGACTACGAAAAATTAACCCGACAACGATCGAGACTACGCAAAATGCTACAACAAGCACGCGAAATAAAAGGTACAGAAAGAAGACATGAACACCAAAGAAATGATTTCCATTTACTCCAAAAAATGTATACATACATTTACAAAAATCTTATCCTCCCGGCTGCAAAATCTCAACAACAAAGTAAAAATGTGTCCTAACTATCGCCACACTGTTCACCACCATCACCCTGTTCGCCACCGTCTCCCGGTTCACCATCATCAGCCAGCCCGTTACCTCTCTCACCGCCACTTTCGGCCCAGAATAATAAAGAAATCCAGGACCCCGTACCTAGTTGGTGCACATCTGCAAAGGTACATCTTGAAAAGCCTGGGGAATCAGGGTTATACCTAGAAGCTTCTCGGGAAACCCGAACCAGACGGCGTTGGTTCTCAACCCCGCCTCGATAGCCCGACCATTGGCGGGCAACTCTTCAAAAATCGTCAGCCTGGCCTCGGCGTACACCTACATGTCGTACGCCTTACCAGATGCATAGTCGGCCGATCCGATCACTGCCTCCTGCTTCAGAGCATAAAATTTAGCTGGCTTGGCATTAATCTCGACAGTTAGGGCATCAACTTTGGTACGAAGTTCAGCGGCCTCCGTCATCACCCTACTGCCGATCTCTACCACATCCTCCTTCGACCGAAGGTGGTTCTCCAGTTTGGTGTTTCGAGCCACGACAGTCATTAAACCCGCATATGCTTGCTCCAACTCAGCCACACGCTCTTGCAGTCGAGCTATCGATTAATCCGAACCCTTATGAAATACGTGAAACTACGGTTCTTGGGCATATATATCCGCCAACATTTGGTGCTTAGTTCGGCACTCTCTATACTTCTTTATTACCCTCAAAAGGGTGGAAGTCTTCCTCTAAGCACGCCGGCCCCTCTCCACTTCCAAAATGAGGGTATGAAAAATAGACACAACATAAGTCAGCACAAGCCTAAAGACCCACACTAAGTAAAAGAAAGAAAACAACAAAGTATACCTGCAAAGCTGTACCGGCGACTCGTCGGGATAAGTTCCTGTCATTGACGTCTTTTAAAGTCTCGCTCTCGGTAACCGCGCACAGCAATATTATATCCACTACAGCCTGCTCACTCTCCAGAAACAAGTTATATCCCGTTAGGAACACGATTTGACGGTTAGGCCTTACCACCACCATTTCCATTCGAGCGTGATCCCCATGTGGCATATCCGCAGCCGTGGGAGCCCGCCCAGAGTTCACTCTTCCATCGTCAGCAGCCGCCTCGGCAACGACTGGTGTGTCACCTACGTCGACTCTTAGGGAGGCAATATCGGGTACGACCCCTCTCAGAAGGGACACCTTCTCCGAGCGAATGGCATTGCCCATCAAGATCGGTCTCGATTCAAGACGACGGGTAAACGCCTTCTTGCGCTCCACGGCTATGCCTTTGCTGAGAAGCAGTTGACGCCTCTTCCGCTCCGGTGGCTCTTCGCCTTCATAAGCCTCCTCTTCGACATGAGGAGATGGAGGCGAATGAGTCACCTTGTTCACAGATTCGACTACCAGCTTGACCCCAGGCCGAGTAGCCTCAGAAACGTCTTCGACAGAGGGTTCCCGGTTCGTATCTTCGCCCTCAGAACGGGCAGCATCGGAAGCATCCTTGCTAGAGGCCTCTACGGTCGCATGCTCGCCCTTAGGTTGAGTGACTTTAGGAACATCCTCATCTGAATGCACCTGAGGCACATACTCGTAATCAGAGTCCACCACTGAGGGAGCTGCAGCATTACGTCTTCTCCTCCATCGAGGGGCGCTCGAGGCTTCCAAAATATTACCCAAAGAAAGGTAAGTCAAGCGACAACACCTGAAAATAAAATCACCAAACCGAAAAGTTTGTACAATACCTGGAGTACCGTATTTCGTAATACGCTCCACCCACGACCTTATATCTGGTACAAGTCGCGGCGAAGAAACCCTAACTAAAAATATAGGAAAGCAATAAACTTCAAGAAAATTGAACAAGCGTAAGGGATAGAAGATGTTAAGTGCATAAAACGACACTCACGTTCGAGATTCCATACTTCTGGGAACCCTTTTGGGGTCGGCACCAAGTCTGAAGTTTGGATAAAGAAACATTTTAGCCAAAAACGACGATTGGGCTTGTCGTCTGCTTGGATAACAAGACCTTTTGTACTAGGATTTTTTAGCTGTAACATCGTCCCCATCATAAAACCGGGGCCAAATAGTTGAACAGATGGTGGATCGTAACGTTAAGTACAACCCGCTCAACATAAGTGGTCAGTATGCGACATACTTTCCACGTGTACGGAGTGAGCTGGGCCGGACACACATTGTAGAACCGCTAGAGCTCCTCCACCAAAGGGTATATGGGAAGACTACACCCAATCAAAAAGAGGTATTCATAAAAAGCACAGAACCCTTATTTGTGCACGTTGGCGAAAGCCCCTCTGGCCACCCTCATATCCACTATATCCGAAATTTGGCAGGACTTATGCAAACAATCCAAATGTGAGCCAAAAAACTCATAACGACTCCATGCAGGAGTTACGCATCATGAAGGAAAACCCTTCGAGCATGCAGCTCTCGGGGAAGCACATTATCTACAGAAAGAGGAACAAGGGGTCTTTGATCCTTTTTCCTACCACCCGAAGATGGCGGAACCTTAGAAGAAAACTCGTCTCCATTTCCTTCACGTTGTCAGCCTCGTCTTGCCGTAATTGATATTTGTCTAATGAATAAACACGTCAACGGTTGGGGAAACTAACTTCAAAGAGGACTCGAAGGATTCAAACACAAAAGTTACTAAAAGCCCTAGCAAAAGACGAAGATAGGAAGAGAAAGTCTGAGAAGTTGGAAAGATAGTAATAATCAAACCCTCTTCCTATTTATAGAGCCTCAATACACGGGAATCGAAGAGGTAAGCGTCAGAAAAGGGGCGGAAAACCAAAACGTCAAATCGCCCTCTAATCTGTCTTGGGAGCAGTTGTAATCATGACGCATGCCGGTAATGACGTCAATTCAAAAAGTGGGCCATGTGTCAATGCATTAATGACGCCACGACGGATCAAATTTTACGCCCATTGCAGACGTACGTCGAGTACGTCTCCAACGGGCGGAGGGACTAACTGTATAGAGCCAAATAGGGTTTAACTATTAGGGGCCGAGTGTGATTCTCCCCACGCCCATGTAAGCATAGGAGTAAGGGTACGAGCGTCGATATGTGTATTTAGACGTCCCCTCTTCAAGGGCATCAACAGCCCCTCGACTGATTGTAATTTTAGTAAGAAAACCCACCTCTATATAAAGGGGGATTTTCTTCGTTATAAAGGATCATGTGTTCTTTTCTAATAATACAACTTCTATTATTCTCTCTCTATCGTTCTCTCTCTGTCTTTCTCTCTCTACTATCCGCTCAATTGTGATCGTTGATTATCTTCATAACTTCTTCATTCTTGCAAATATTTTCATATTATAACTACAATGATTCTACTTTGGGGTTTATTATATTTGATTGCGATTTACCCTTTTCATATCTTCGATTGTCACTACCTCAGTAACCAATAACTTTTGAGTCAAATACACCTCAATTAAAGAGTTGATATAATGCTTGGTAGATTTTTTCCCGTCACATATATATCACTGAATAATGTGATTACTTAGTCTAAAAGACCAAAAACCTTTTAATATTAGAGCTAAAAAGATGAACACTTTTATTTATTTTGATATCATGACATGCAATATGCCTCTCTGCAAAGCAGGGGAAGGCTGCCTAGAGTATTCCCTTCCCCAGACACCCACGAAGTGGGTATTGAACTGGGTCGGCCTTTTCATATCATGACATGCAACATGCCTCCTAACGTGCAAACCTAATTCTTTTTCTTAGGCTAAACATGTGTAAATATTTTCATTATTGGAAACTAGAAATCAATGAGACTCTACTTCAGGACATGTAATACCATTTAGAATTGAGTGATATTTCTTTAAAAACTTAATTAAACTGCTGGAAATGAAATATTTATCTTTATATATTTTTGTTAGTACTCCCTCCTTCTCAAATTATCTATGCGATTTTCAAAAAATAGTTATATCAAATTATTTGTCATTTTAAAATTTCAAGACTATATTAATTATTTTTCTATTTTACTTTAATATTAATTAATTTCTCTTGAGGACTACAAATACTTCATTATAAGTAAATATTAAATAAAAAGAGATTATATCTTAAGACATAAATAAGGGTAAAATAATATATTAAAAAAATATTTCATAAAAAATATGACAGATAATTCGAAACGGATAAAATAACACATATATTTCCTATACAGCAAAGTAAATTAGATCATGTGGTGCAGACTACATTACATATCCTGCTATCACATAAGCAAACGAGGCTTCACAACAAAGTAAGAAACTATTCTTCCCTTACGTAGAAAATTAAGTACTAAAAATTGGAAAAGTGGTCAACACCAATCAATTTATGTATACAACATATGCATGTTTTAAACTTACACTCTTTGTCAATATTACTCCACACTTCTCCAATTAACCAAATTCCATACTTTTCCACATGCACAGTTTGGCCAGCACATGCATGCTGTTGAAATGATAGTATTTGCCATAGTGAAATATTAACAAGATTTTCCAGTTTCCTCAGCAATCATAACTTCCCACGCCGATATTTTTTCGATTAGAATTTAAATTTAATGGGTTCAATATAAAATTAAAAAAAATCAAATATTACAGTAATTAAGTTTATATTTTATTGAAATATATGTAGAAGATTATTATAGGCATTAAGGGGCATTTGCTTCCTATATTCAATTTTGGGGCAAGTGTATAGACAGTCATTTTTAGAGATATTATTTAGAAATTAGTCAAAACTTAATTGTTTTGTCCTGAAATTTTAAACTAAAAATCCTAACTTCAGGACATTAATTAAAGGATATTTTTATCCTGAAAAATTAAAATTTAGAATGCACTAGCTAATTTCTAAATAGCAGTCCTATAAAGTGGTTATTTGATGTCATTCTACTACAATTTAGAAAAATTTAAAAAGCGATAAAAAAGGATGTATATCATTTTCCTCCAATTTTACACCCCCACCACAAACACACACCACTTTTACTTGCTCCTCCTTTCACATAACCAAATTTAGTGTAAATGGTTTAAATTTTATAATACAGATATTGAATTTTTTTTTGTGGCAGTCGAGTTATCATGAATCAAGAATCACTAGACAAAGCATGCATGATTTTTAATCTAATAAATGCATTCCTTCGTTCAAAAATCGGGCTTGTTGCACATGTTTGACAAATAAGCCCTGCGATGGTGGCGTAAGTCACAATTTTTTTGGATTAAACTTAATTTGTCACTCTACCAAAAGAAGAAAAGAAACCAGAAAGATAGAAAAGCAAAGGAACAAAAACTTGAACATTAGTTAAAAAGTTGGAGATTGCTACGTACGCTACCTAATAATACACCTACTCTTTTGTGAGTAGAAGTGTATATGGGCAAAATTATTATTTTTGCTAACATCACCGCCATAATTTATTTACTAGTAGTAATTCATAACATTTTTTCAAACAACGTGACAAGAGTTTCAGTTAGTATTTACAAAGGGATCTAGAGTCAACTTAGTTAATATAGGCCACCCACCGAACTTTGTAATTTCGTTTGGCTTATTCTGGGAGCGGCTTGGAGCAACGATAAAGTTATCTTGTATGTTCGAACCACAGAAGCAACCACTAATTCTTACATTAGAAGAGGTTGTTCACTGAGGCAGATCAAAGATTTCAAGATGATTGGTATACTAGTAATTCTAGAATTTACATTTGACTGGATTAACTTTAGTTTCTTATTATAAACTCACTAAACTTTTGAAATTGTAGGTTCAAATTACATATTTTTTTGAAATTTTAGTAATTTTAATATATATATATATATATATATATATATATATATACACTCTGTGCCGAAAATAGGATTGTCCAAAATGGGATTTTGACCTATCAACACCCAATAGTTATTGCATCATATGAGTCGTTAAGCATGAGTGCACGCACGTATATTTATGTAGTTTTAAAGTAGTATAACATTATTATACATAGTTTAAGGAGAGGAACATGGGTTCACGCGAACTCATATTACCTCTTAACCAAGATACGCCCTAAGATATTTATGTTACATTCCTTGGGGTGCGACCATTTTTCGAATCTTACGTAAATATAAAATACTTTGTGTATCGGCTGCACTTACTTCCCATGAAACGTTCGACGTTTGTCTGGTAGAGCACTAGCCTTTCTTATTTGAGTATGAAAAATCATGACTTTTGAATTCCAACTACATGAGTCTCGAGACACTTGATCAAATGCATGCAAAGAACGTCTTTTTGTTCACTACAGTCAAAGATTTCTGTGTGATGTTTCCACTATACATGTGCCAAAAATATATGCACAAATCTTGCTGATCAATTAAATGCATAGACGACATAAAGAAAGACGAAATTATTAGCACAAAAAGATATAGAAATTGAATATTTATTTGTATACGAAAGTTGCCTCTACTTAGCCAACAAAGATGAGAATTTCCAGAGTTGCACTTTGAAATCAAACTACTCAAATCCTTTCTTAACCTTCATGCTTAAGTTGGAAAGATCCAAATTTTTATATATATTTGTTTGACTCAAAAGCTATCGATTGCTTTATAAGTTAGGGATAATCGAAAGTTATGAGGGGGTAATTCGTAACCAACTATAATAAATCCCGAAGATAGATCTATGATATATGTGTTATATATCCTGATAAGATTACAATGAGATTATGTGGATTATCAATGAAAATCACTGGAGAGATCAAGAGAGAAATAAGTAGTAGAGAGAGATTGATATAGAGAGAGATAGTCAGAAGTTGTATTATTAATCAAATAACACTTGGCCTTACAATAAGGAAAACTCTTCTTTATATAGAAGGAGGGTTCCCTCGTCAAAACATAATTCATTTAAGGGATGCTGGCGTCCCAAAAATATAAAAGGGCGGAGGGGGCAGAGTGCCCATGTGGGTGAGTTGACGTTACGCCTTTGTTGTTAAAGGCGCACCCCATATGCCATATGGGCGTGAGGAAAGATATACTTGGCCTTTGTTAGGCGTGGCCGTGAAAGGAGGCATGCTCGACTTTCATTGGTTATATCTGATTCGACCCTATACAGTTAGTCCCTCCGCCTGTTGGAGATGTATTCGACATACGTCTGCAATAGGTGAAAAAGATCGACTCGCCTTGGCGTCGTCCATATATGGGCACGTGTTTTTTTTAACTGACATCACCGGCGGCGTGCGTCATAATTATAACTGCTCCCGAGGCAGGTTAGGAGGTGATTTGACGTTTCAATTTCCTGCCCCCTTCTCTGACACTCGCCTCTTCGAATCCCGTGTGTTGGGACACTAAATTGGGAGGTTTTTCAAGTTTTTCTATACTTTGGATCTCTTCAAAAAAAGTTCTTTGTGCTTTTATTCTTTTCATAGCGACTTTTAGCAACTTTATGTTTTGACTTTCAAAGTTTTCTTTATAACTTTACAAGCTTGTTGATGTGTCCCAACTTTGATCAAAAAGCTGATTATGGCTAAGGGCAGTCGTTGTCATGAAGGAAACGGGGATGAGGCACTTCTAGGATTCCTTCATCTTTGGAAGGCGGGAAGAAGGTCTGAAAGCCTCTTGTCCCTCTTTTCATAGACAATGTGCTTCCCCGTGAACTATACGTTCGAATGGATTTTCCCTCGAGGTGTACAACTCCTGCATGAGATAAGTCTAAATTCACTATGGCACACTTGGACGACCTCCGTGTTTCTTGTCAGATTTCGTACACGATAGTTATGCAAATGGCCGGAGGGGATTTTGCCAACGTACACAGGACTGGGTTATGTGCCTTTTACGAACACCCCTTCATAATTGGGTGAGGCCTTCCCATATACCCGTCGGCGGAAGAGCTATGTAGGTTTTATAACATATGTCTGGCCCAACTCACTCCCTATATATGGAAAATAGTTCATATATTGATGACTTATGCCGAGAGGGCCGAACTGGATGTCACAGTATACCATCTACTGCAATTATTCAGTCCCAGATTCATGAGGGGGTTGATGTTGCAACTGAATAACCATGGGACGAAGGGATTGGTCATCGAAACGGACGACAAGTCCAACCGCCAGTTTTGGTTGAAGTTTTTCTTTGTCCGAACCTCGGATTTGGTGGCGAACCCCGCTGGAATCCCTGAAGCATGGAATCCCAAACGTAAGCGACATTTCATACCCTTAATATTTTCAATTATATATGCTTGCTCGACCGTTGCTTTTGTATTTTTTGTATCTGCAGTAAGGGCGTCCACGCCCCGGTCCGTGCCGGACATCAGAGCATTGGTGCGATAGTTAATCCCGTTCGCCGAAGAGTGTAGGCGTGGGTGGCGCTTACCACGAAATATGGCCTTCCAGGTATTGCATTGGTTTCTGGTTTGGAAACCATATTCTTTGGTACCGCATTTTCTGACGTACCTTTCCCTTGGTTAATGTGTTGGCAGCCCGAAGTGTACCACGGAGGAGAAGATGTCGAGCCACTACTTCCTCGTCGTCGGACTCTGATTTCGGGCATGTAGTTCCGAAACATGTAGGTGGGGACGTTCCTCAGGTTACTCGAGCTGAGGGTGAGCACGCAAATGTGGAGGTATCAAGTGAGAATGCTTCTGACGCTCTTCGCTCTGAGGGCGAGGTCGCGATTCGGGAGCCCTCTTTCGAGGATTCTTCTGAGACTACTCATCCCATAGTTGAGTCAGTAATTGAACCGACGAATGAAGAGAACCCCTCGCCTCCATCTCCTTCTGTCGAAGAGGAGGCTTCCGAAGGCGATGAGCCGCTGGAGTGGAAAAGGCGTTGATTACTTCTCGGCAAAGGTGTGACTGTGGAGCGCAGGAAAGTGGTTACTCGCCATCATGAATCAAGGCCGGTCTTCATGGACAATGCTATTCGACCAGAGAGGGCGGACCTTCTGAGGGAAGTTGCAGACGATACTGCTTCCCCTCACGTCGAAGGAGGTAGTGTATCGGTTTTCCCCGAGTTGGCTGCTAGTGAGGGAGGAGCAGCTTCTGGACGAGTTCTTGCATCTGCGGACGTGCCGCGAGAGAACTACGCTCTAGTGGACATGGTGACGATGGTGCCTAATCATTAAATTATGATCCTAACCGGATATAATCTATTGTTAGACAGTAAGTAGGCCACAACGGAAATGACCTTACTGGGCGCGGCTGCTAAGACTGAAACCTAAAAGAATGTAAGCGATAGGGACTTATCCTGTCAAGTTGTTGGCTCAGCTTTGCATGTAAAATCTGTTGATGTTTCTCGCTGTTCTACTATAAGCCTTGAGGCTTGTGATGAATTAGATTTTGTTCCTTTTCCCTTTTTCTTTCACACCCTTATTTTAGAAGGGGAGTGAAGCCGGCGTTATTGGAAAAAGTGTGCCGCCCTTAGGAAGGAGACGAAGAAGTACAGGGAGGTCCGAGGCAATAAGACGCTAGCTGACCTTTATACCCAGGACCCATAATTTCAAGTTTTCCACGAAGGGATAGAGCAAGCGGAGAGTCAACTGCGAGAGCGCACGACCCAGTTTGAAAAGGTAGATGCAGACTTAATGGTTGTTGTGGCTCGAAACACTGAGCAGGAGAATCTCATTCGACAGAAGGAGGAAGAGTTGGAAATGGGCCGCGTGGCGATGGCAGAGGTAGCTGAGTTGCATGCCAATGTTGACGCCTTAACTGCCGAGCTCCGGGCCAAAGGGACTGAGGTGGACGTTCTTCAGTAGGTGACGATGGTCGATCCTATCGATGATGTATCCCGTGAAGCGTACAACATATGGGTGTACGTCGAGGCAAGGCGGACAGTATTGAGGAACTACGGGCCATCGACAGGGCCACCGAGGTGGAGGTCGAAGACCAGTGTCACCTGGTTAGGGTTGCACACGAAGCTTGTGCGTACAACCTTCATTCCCCGGACCTGGCGGGATATACCTTTGCGGATGTGAATTAGTTGGGCACGGGGTCATGGATATCTTTGGTGTTCCGGACTGAGGGCGGTGGTGACCGTGCTGACGGCACGGCTGGTGCAGCGAGGGGTGGCGGAGGCCAGGGCGGTAGTTAGGTTAAATTCTTATTCTGATTTTGTAGTCTAAGAAACGTTGCAATTTTTAAATGATTTGTAGTAATACATGAATATTGTTGTATTTACGTCTTCTTTCATAATTTTAATCTTGCGTACTCACTGCATGGTATTGACTTTTATTGAGTTAACTTGTCGTAGTTAGGTCGAATCGACTCTAGTCTCAGCTGCTTGTTTGTTTTAAAGCGGTTGTTGTCTTTCCCTTGGCTTCGATCATATCGGGTTGAGTCGAGTTGGTTGTTTCGACATTAGCATTGGCCATTTACGCGTTCAGGGGTAGCCATAGCCTCTTTATTCCTTTTTATTGGCCTTAGTTTCTTGCGTTTACGGATGGATGTAGCCTTTTGTTCATGGGAGATAGCAGTAGCCTTCTCATACGCTATTAGTGGCCTTATCTTTTTGCGTTTATGGATGACCGTAGCCTTCTGTTCATGGGAGATGGTCGTAGCCTTCTCATACGCTATAGTAGCCTTAGTCTTTTGTGTTTTTGGATGGTCGTAGCCTTTCATTCATGGGAGACAATCATAGCCTTCTCATACGCTATTAATGGCCTTTGCCTTTTGCGTTTATGGATGACCGTCGCCTTCCGTTCATGGGAGATGGCCGTAGCCTTCTCATACGCTATTAGTGGCCTTAGACTTTTGCATTTATGGATGGCCGTAGCCTTTCATTCATGGGAGACGGTCCTAGCCTTCTCATACTCTATTAGTGGCCTTAGCATTTTACGTTTATGGATGGCCGTAGCCTTTCATTCATCGGAGACAGTCGTAGCCTTCTCATATGCTACTAGTGGCCTTAGCCTTTTGCGTTTATGGATGGTCGTAGCCTTTCATTCATAGGAGATGGTTGTAGCCTTCTCATACGCTATTAGTGGCCTTAACCTTTTCCCTTTATGGATGGTCGTAGATTTTCATTCATGGGAGACGGCCATAGCCTTCTCATACGCTATTAGTGGTCTTAGCCTTTTGCGTTTGTGGATAGCTGTAGCTTTTCATTCATGGGAGATATTGGAAATAGCCGTAGCCTTTCATACATTTGAGATGGTCGTAGCCTTTCATGCATTGGAGATGGCCGTAGCCTTTCATACATTGGAGATGGCCATAGCCTTTCATACATTGGAGATTGCCGTAGCCTTTCATACATTGGAGATGGCTGTATCCTTTCATACATTGTAGATGGTTGTAGCCTTAGTCCCTGTGATATGCCATTCGTGCCGATTGTCGGAATATTTGGTGTATCAGAGCCTGCTAAGCATTTCCGAGCATCTCCTTCATTGCCTCATTAAAAACCTCCCCAAGAAAACCCATTTGGGACAAAACTCGGATGAGGGAAAAAGAGTACGACTCGGGGGATACTCTTTCTAGAAATGGAAATACTTGAGATGGGAGATGTTCCAGTTGTTTTGGAATGTTTTCCCGTCCATGGTTTCTAGTCGGAAAGAACCCTTGTCCGCTGATGCGGTGATTTTGTAGGGTCTGTCCCAATTGGTGCCTAACTTTCCTTAGCTGGAATCATTGGATGCTAGTGTTTTGGCTTTTAGCACGTAGTCGCCTACTTTGAGCGGTCGAATTTTTGCTCCCTTGTTGTAGTATCTTTCGATCGGCTATTTTTGGGCCACCAGCCTAATATGGGCCATTTCTCTTCTTTTTTTGCCTTCAGCGAGGTCTTGGAGTCGATCCGTGTCATTCTCCTCTCCGCTTGTGTGCGAGTACCTCAGACTTGGCTCATCGACTTCGACAGGTATGAAGGTATCCATTTCATAGACTAGCGAGTAATGTGTTTCTCTTGTGGAGGATTTGGCGTTAGTTCTGTGTGTCCATAGCACTTCTGGCAATAACTCGGGCCATAGTCCTTTGGTATATTTGAGCTTCTTTTTCAATATAATCAATATGGTTTTATTGGATGACTCTGCCTGACCAGCATGATATGGCGTTGAGAGTATTCTTTTGATATGCCATTTGTCTAAGAAGTTGGTTGTTTTCTGCCCGATAAACTGTCATCCGTTATCGTAGGTGATTTCTTTGGAGATGCCGAAGCGAGGTATGATATTTTTCCAGATGAAGGCGATGTCCTCTTGCTCGCGAATCTGGGCGTAGGCACCTGCTTCCACCCACTTGGAGAAATAGTCTGTTAAAACTAATAAAAAACGTACCTTTCCTCGTCCGGTGGGTAGTGGTCCAATTATATCCATTCCCCACTTGATGAATGGCCATGGCGAAGTGACTGAATGGATGGGTTCCCCTGGTTGGTGTATCAAAGGGCAAACTTTTGCCACTTCTCGCACTGGCGGACATACTCTACTGCATATTTTTTCATGGTGGGCCAGTAGTATCCAACCTGAGCCAGGCATCGCACGAGTGCTCGGTTGCCTATGTGAGTGCCACAATGGCCTTCGTGAACTTCCTCCATGGTTGGTGCCTAGGCACTTGTCCAAGGGTCCTCCAAAAGTCCTCTTATAGAGGTCATTGTTTATCATGCAGTGCCTCGCTGCCTGCATGCGAAGCTTTTTTTCTTCCTTTTTGTCGGCGGTAAACTTCCATCCTACAAATTTGATACAAATTGGTTGCACTAGTCCCAAGTTAGATATATGGAGAGTACCTCAGTATGGTTGATTGCTGAGTGAAGGGGGGTGATAATGCTTTCTTTGCTTAGGTTTGTGGTGGCTGCAGACGGTCTGCAGCCAGCTTGGGCAGACCGTCTGCTTCGGCATTACACGCTCTAGGAATTTGTTCGAGCTGGCACTCGTCGAGTTGTGCCATCAGCTTATGGATTTCTGCTTGATACTTATGCAACCTTTGTTCCTTGATCTGATAATTCTCGGTGACTTGATTTACCATGAGGTATGAGTCGCAGTGCAAGACGAGTCAGTGGGCCCTATACCTGACGGCTAACTTTATACCTGCAATAACGACTTCATATTCTACCTTGTTGTTAGTCATCTCGGGCCATCATATGGACTCGCAAATGCTTTCGCCCGTAGGGACTTCGAGGATGAGTCCCAGTCTGGATCCCAAGGCATTTTCGGCCCCATCGGTGTATAGAGTCCAGAGGTCGGTGCTCAAGGCGGCATGTAGGGCTTCCTTTTCTACCTCTGGCAATATTTTGACACTTAAATCGGCCACAAAGTCGGCGAGGACTTGAAATTTGATGGCGATTCTTGGAATATATGTGATATCGTGCTCGCAGAGCTCTATGGCCCATCTGGCATGCCGGCCCGATAGTTCGGGCTTGTGCAAGATGCTCCTCAGAGGAAAAGGGGTTACTACTTTGATGGGATGGCATTAGAAATAGGGTCTCAGCTTCCTTGAAGTCGTGACCAGTGCCAGAGCCAATTTTTCGAGGTGTGGGTATCATGTTTCGGTGTCTACTAGGATTTTGATATTGTAATAGATAGGTGATTGCGTACCTTTTACTTCATAAACGAATAATGTGCTGACTGCGACTTCCGATAAGGCCAGGTATGTCCTTAAAGGCTCATCGTTCTGCCTTTGACAGTAGTGGTGGTGATGATAGGTACACTTTTAGCTCTTGCAGAGCTTTGACACATTCTTCGTTCCAGTGGAATCCATTTTCTTTTCTTAGGACGCTGAAGAATTTATGGCACATGTCTAAGGATCGAGAGATGAAATAGGAGAGGGCGACTATCCGACTGTCAATTTCTGGACCTATTTCTTGCTGTTGATCACTTTGGGTATTGAAGCAATTGCTTTGATTTGGTCAGGGTTGACTTTGATGCCTCTTTGGGATACGAGAAAACCTAAAAACTTTTCTAACGCTATGCCAAAGGCACATTTCTCGGGATTCAGTTTCAGCCCAAACCTTTTCAGTATTTTGAAGGCCTCTCGCAAGTGGTTGATGTGATCCTCCTTACTAGAGGACTTCACTAGCATGTCATCGATGTAAACCTCCATGGTCTTCCCGAGGTGTTGCTTGAACATCTTAGTGACCAATCTTTGATATGTGGCCCCTTTATTTTTTAGCCCAAAGGGCATCACCTTGTAGCAGTAGGTAACCTTGTGTGTGATGAACATGGTTTTTTCTTGATCTTCTTTGGCCATTAAGATTTGGTATAACCGGAATATGCTTCCAAAAAGCTTAGTAGTTCATGTCCGGCAGTGGCGTCGATCAGTTGGTCGATGTGCGGGAGGGGGAAGGAGTCCTTGGGGCATGTCTTGTTTAGGTCGGTGAAGTCCACACACATTTTCCATTTTCCGTTCTTCTTTTTGACCATCACTACATTGGTGACCCACTGCGGGTATTTTGACTCTCTGATAGAGCTGTTGGCGAGTAATTTGTCCACTTCTTCGCGGACTGCCTCGTTGATCACAGTGTTGAATTTTTTTCTGATTTATCGTACCGGCGGATGTAACGGGTCAACGCTGAGTTTGTGGGTAGCGATGTCTGGCAAGATTCATGGCATGTGTGTATGGGAAAAAGTAAATGTGTCTGCATGGTCAGTGAAAAATTCATGGTACTTACTTGGGTTGGTGAGCCCGTGGCCGATGTATGCTTTCTTTTCGGGGTTGTGGCGATCCGGTTGAACCGGATCGAGGTCCTCGATTGTTGCTTTGCAGGCTTCTACAATGTCCGGGTCTCTAATGGTATCGATCGTCAGGTCCATTTTGGTACCCGACATGGCTAATTGCTATGCTTCTGAACTTGCCCCTTTCAGTTGTCGGGTATGGGCGCAATCCTGGGTTATCTTGTAACATTCTTACGATGTGCGTGGATCTCCTTTGATGCTGAATATCCCCCATGGGGTAGGGAACTTGACCACTTGGTATAAACTTAAGGGGACCGCTCGCATGGCATGTATCCATGGGCGTCCGATGATAATATTGTACACTATTTCTTGGTACATTACGTGAAAAGTTGTCTACAATGTGACTTCTCCCATAAGGACGGGCAAAGTCACTTCTCCTTATGTACGTTATACTACATTGTTGAAACTAGTTAGAGTTATACAACATGGTATTATCCTATCCTTGAGTCACATCTGTGAAATAACTCTTGGATGGATGATGCAGGCGCCACTTCCATCATCGATCATGACTCTCCTGACGTCCGTATCAATAATACGTAAAGTGATAACTAAAGCATCATAATGGGGAAAATACAAACCGTCGGCGTCAGACTTATCGAAGGTGATATTCTCTTCGAGGTCATCGTACCGTTCGTGTGACATAATTCGCTTCAGCCTATGTGTGTTGGTGAATTTGACATGGTTGATAGCGGCGTCGGCACTGTCTCCTACGATCATGCTTACTGTCCGTGTCGGGGAGGGTGGCTTTGGTGGTCCGCGAGACTGTTCTCGCCCGCGTGCGAAATTGGATTTTCCCTTGTCGCTAAGCAGCTCCTTTAGGTATCCTTGGTTTAGCATCCTGATGACTTCCTCTCGTAGGCCTATGCCATCTTCGGTCCTGTGTCCCCGCTATTGGTGGAATTCGCACAGGACATTTGACTTCCTCGTGGCGGGGTCTGATTTCATTTTCCGAGGCCACTGTACCTTGGTGCCAAGCTTTTCCAGTGCATACACTATCTCTGAGGGAGAGGCACAAAAATTATGTGATAAGAGTAAAGGGGGCGTACCTCTATCGTTTCTAAGCGGGGCGAAATATCATTGTAGTGTGTCTGCATGATGAGGGGGCGGATGAGGAGATCTCATGTATAGCTGATGCCGTTCTTTATTGGGGCGAGGGGGGAGTTCTCAACTCTCTCGTGACGTTTATCTTTCCTTGTGTTCGAGTGTATAGTTTTTAGTGGCTGGGTCGGCCCATTGAGATCATCTTCGTCTGCGTGTACCTCGGTGCAGTAGGCATTGTGAATCTCGTCCCATGTTGTGGGAGGATATTTCATGAGTCGGCTTAGTAGCTTCTTGTTTGCTCTGGAACCGTCTCTGCTGAGTCCGTTCTGGAAGGCGGCTACTGCCATGCCTTCCGACACGTTTGGCAGGCTCATCCTCACCGTGTTAAATCTAGCGAGGAAGTCCCTAAGACACTCGCTCGTGGTTTGTCTGACGGTGAAGATGTCGTTCACCCGCGCCTCTACTTTCTTCGCGTCGGAGTGTGCTATGACGAATTTGTCTGCCATTTCTTCAAAGGTTGAGATTGCTTTAGCGGGTAGTTGAGAGTACCATGTCAGGGCTCCTCCGGTCAGCGTCTCGCCAAACTTCTTTAGCAGCACAGATGATACCTATTCTTTAGAAATGTCGTTACCATAGTACACCCTCAGATAAGGAGGCATCTTGAAAGATTTTGGGATGGTGTAAGGGGCGGCTTCCTCGGAGTAGGGTTGTTCTACGAACTTCCCCATGTCGCATTTGGGCAGAAGTTTGGGCGCTCTAGGGATCTTGTCGACCCTATCCTGATGTTATTGCATTTGGTAACGGAGGGCCTTGTTTTCGCTCTCTATTTCTTCCATTTTTCTCAGAATGGACGCTAGTGTGTCGTCATGCATTTGTGTTTCAACAGGTTGGTCATTGGTTCGTGTTTCCTCTTGCTCGTCTGCTGTGGCAGCGATACTCGTCGTTGGTGCCGCTTTTGCGTGACTTTGTGGTGATTTTTCCACTAAGCCGCTCAGGGTGCTCGTCAACCATTCTTCTAGTAACTTTATGAACGTTGCGGGTGCTTCTTTTATAGAGGATATGGAAGTTCCTTATCCTGCAGTCGCAAGGTTCTCGGATGGGGAAGGTGAAGCTTCTGTCTTCGGTGCGGTATCAGGGGTGGTGTTGATGGTAGCGCTACCACCGACCTCGTTTAGGGAGGTCAGGAGGTTGGTGGTGACTTCCATTATAGCTTTGGACCTAGTGTCATTTTCGGCCATTTTAGGGTTTTCGTGGGAGATAGATGATGTGGTTATCTGATCCTTCGGGTGTATACTATAGGTTTGATTCCCGAAATCCCCACAGGCGGCGCCAAATTATTTGACTCAAAAGCTATCGATTGCTTTTTAAGTTAGGGACAATCGAAAGTTATGAAGGGGTAAATCATAACAAACTATAATAAATCCTGAAGATAGATCTATGATACATGTGTTATATATCCTGATGAGATTACAGCGAGATTATGTGGATTATCAATGAAAATCACTGGAGAGATCAAGAGAGAAATAAGTAATAAAGAGAGATTGATACAGAGAGAGAGATGGTCAGAAGTTATATTATTAATCAAATAACACTTGACCTTATAATAAGGAAAATCCTTCTCTATATAGAAGGAGGGTTCCCTCGTCAAAACATAATTCCTTTAAGGGCTCCTGACATCCCAAAAATATAAAAGGGCGGAGGGGGCAAAGTGCCCATGTGGGCGAGTTGACGTTACGCCTTTGTTGTTAAAGGCGTACCCCCCTGTGCCATATGGGCGTGAGGAAAGATATACTTGGCCTTTGTTAGGCATGGCCGTGAAAGGAAGCGTACTTGACTTTCATTGGTTATATTCGATTAGACCCCATACAATATTATCGGTCTAAAAACGATATACACAATCAGAAATCACCAAAAGAATATATAAGTAAATTTCTTTAAGATGTGAGGTTTATAATCTTGAAAATATATCGTTTACAACGGGTAATAGACACATATTGTGTTATTGAACGTATATAGGTCGAGGTAGACCAGATGTTGTGCCCTCCGACACATGCTTGAAAAGATAACTTGAAATCATATAATATTTTGCACTTCCATATAATTTAACCTGAACTTTCATAATTCTCAATCCAATTCATTAATCATTAGGCCACTCCTTTGAATTCCGCTCAATAAATTTATTACCTTAAAATTTAGTTTCAAAATCTCAAGTAGGATTAAGGTTTAGAAGGCTTAAATATTCGAAAACTAATATTCCTACTACCTAGAATTTGAGATTCTTCTTTGTTCTTTTAAATCATCTTTGCAATTGGAATCCTTTTTAAAATAAATATGTAGTGTGTGTACATATTATTAGTAATTTGTATTTGTAAATTAATTCTGGAAAAAATATAATAACATATAAACATAAAATGTAAAGAGATAAAAGTTAATCCGAGCTCACTGAATTCACAGTGTTTCCTTAAGGAATTTAATCTCTTCCTAGTACCCAAGGTAATGGGTTATTTCCTCACGCGAAAGAACGAATTACAAACTAGTATAGTGGTACTTCAAATCCCAGTGTTTCAGCGAACACAAAGTTCGGTTGCAAATTACACTTATTGTTGCTTTTTTGAAGTTAAAACAATGCAGAAGGAGGATGAGAAATTCAGAAATTCGTATGAAAATTATGAGAGAATAGACTTGTATTTATGGCCAAAGTTGTGCTTAAATCTGAAGAGGTGCAACTCTCCAGAATGGCTTTTATGCAAAATGGCCACAACATATATGCCTTAACATAAATGGCTATTTACTCATAAAGAGGAAAAATAAAGAGAAAACATTGAAGAGAGTTGTTTAATTTTCAATTACACAACTGAACAATAAAAAACCGATTGGATTTAATATTATTATTCTGTTATTAAAATAAATATTTAATAATATTTCTATTAATATTTTACTATTAGCAAATAAATTTGGTCCAAAAAATAAATAAATCAATCATTAGACCAAATTCGAATCTGAAGCCGAAGCCGAAGCCGAAACCGAAGCCAAATCCGAAGACGGAGCCGAAGTTGAAGCCGAACCCAAGCCGAGCGAGCGAGCGATGGCACGAGGCTTGCCTTCTTCTCAACTCTTTAAAATCTAAAAGAAGAGCAATTGCTTATATACCCATTAGAATATCTTCCTCTTCCAATATGGGACAATGTCCCTTTGTCAAAGAGGGGAAACGTAAAATTTCACTTAAAATTTCATTTCCCTCTATTTCCTATTCACCCTCTTTTAAGTATTAATATTATTTAAAACCCAACAATACCCTACATGAATGGGGAATGTATATATCACGGAAATATGCATGAAAAACGGTATGATTCACAAGCAAGGATTAGTTGCATCTTGTTAAGTAGGTTTCCCTTTGAACTTTCCGTAGTGAACTTATGTCAGATATACTTGGTTGATCGGTAGATTTGGTATCTTTGAATCGGCTAACTTTGGTGTATACCTAAACAACCATAAGTCACACAACCAACCATTTAACCGTCTTTGGTTCTCATTGTTGTGTTCATTCAGCCATGAACACTGCTTTATTTCATTAGTGTGTAGAGAACTGGCCTAACAAAACTTTTTTTAAAGCAAATAATACTTCACACTTACATAGGTGATTCCTAAACATTTCATCACGTAGATATACTATTTGATATAGCCTGTACCAAATTTTGAAATTCTTAAAAAGCCTTAATGCTTTATCCTGTTACTGAACATTGTCTCATCACGAGAATGGACCAAAGTTTTAATGGACAATGTTGAATCATCTTTAATGACTTTGTTTAATCTCCTTGCACCTAGATCTTGGGATCTCCAGTCTTCTAGGTAGAGTCACCGCCACAATGATTTGTTCTCGACCATAGTCCCACTTGATGATTTCACAACTACCTATCTAGTTAGGCCTTTTGTAAGTGGATTAGACACATTATCACTTTGACTTTACATAGTCAATCATGATAATTCCTCAAGAGAGTAATTGTCTAATGGTCTTATGTCTTTGTCGTATATGACAAGATTTATCGTTATACGTAACGTTACCACCTCTTCCAATTGATGTTTGACTATCACAATGTATGCATATTGGTGATAATGGTTTGGGCCTTAATGGATTGTCTTCCAAGAAATTTCAGAGTCATTCAGCTTCTTCACTGGCTTTATCTACGGCTATGAACTCAGCCTCCATTGTAGAGCGGGCAATACAAGTTTGTTTGGATGACTTCCAAGATACCGCTCCTCCTTCAATAGTGAACACATATCCACTTGTGAACTTTAAATCAGCTGAATCGATAATCCAATTTGCATTACAGAATCCCTCAATCACCGCAGGATAATTACTTTAGTGCAAAGCAAAGCCAAGGGTATGTTCTAAATATCCCAAAACTTATTTCATTTCCATCCAATGAGATTGACCTGGATTGCTCGTGTATCGACTCAATTTTCTTATAGCACAAGCTATATCTGGTTGTGTACAATTCATGATGTACATTGAGCATCCCAACACACGAGCATAATCCAACTGTAATATACTTTGACCTTTGTTCTTTACTAATGCAAGATTCACGTCAATTGGAGTCTTTGCAACTTTAAACCCTAAGTGCTTGAATTTTTCAAGTAATGTCTTAATATAATGAGATTGTGATAATGTCAGACCTTAAGGAGTCTTCTGGATCTTAATCCCCAAGATTAAATCAGCAGCTCCCAAGTCCTTCATATCAAACTTGCTAGTTAGCATACGCTTAATAGCATTTATGTTGGCAATGTCATTACTCATTATCAGCATATCATCCACATATAAGCAAACAACGACTATGTGATTGGAATATTTTAATGTACATAAATTTATCACATTTATTTATCTTAAAACCATTTGACAATATTGTTTGGTCAAATTCAGCATGTCATTGGTTGGGTGCTTTTTTAGTCCGTAAAGGGACTTAACAAGTCTACATACCATGTTTTCTTTACCTGGAACCACAAACCCTTCAGGTTGTTCCATGTAGATTTCTTCCTCCAACTCTCCATTTAAGAAGGTTGTCTTAACATCCATTTGATGAATTTTAACACCATAAACTGCAGCCAATGCTACAAACGTTCGTGCGTAATTCTTGTAACTGTAGAGTATGTATCAAAATAGTCAAGACATTCTCATTGTTTATACCCTTTGACCACAAGTCTTGCCTTATATTTGTCAACAATACCATCATCTTTTAATTTTTTCTTAAAAATCCATTTAGAACCCAACGATTTATTTTTAGGAGGAAGATCAACCAATTCCCATGTATGGTTGTTCAATATGGATTTTATTTCACTATTGACTTCCACTTTCCAAAATAATGAATCCAAAGAAGACATAGCTTCTTTAAATGTTCGATGCTTTATTCCAATAAGAAAGTCACAATCTGGTATAAATAAAATAGACGTTCTTTGACGTTTACTATGTCTTGGATCCTCCCGATTAACTGTACTTTATTTTGTTTCTTCCAGAGGTAATTTAGATCCTACACCAATCGACTCACATTCCTCTTTATACAGATATATATTTTCAAAAAACTCAGCAATATCCGATTCTATAACCGTATTATTATGAATATCGGGATTTTTAATTTTTGAAAAAGAAATCGATATGCTTTACTATTGTTTGCATATTATATGAAAATACAGTCAATGGTTTTCAGTCCTATTTTTATCCTTTTGGGTTTAGGAATTTGCATTTTTGCCAAGAACCCCACACTTTAAAGTAATTCAAATTGCGCTTCCTCCCTTTCAATTTTTCATATGGAATGTATTGTGTTTTGCTATGGAGTACTCGATTTAATATTTTATTAGCCGTAAGAACGGCTTCCCTCCACAAGTTTTGTGGAAAACTAGAACTTATCAATAATGCGTTCATCATCTCATTTACTGAACGATTCTTTATTTCCGCAATCCTATTGGATTGAGGTGTGTAAAGAGCCATTGGTTGATGAATAATTCCATATTCTAAAAATATTTGTTCAAAATGAGATTCATATTAATCACCCATATCACTTCTTATCATTTTGATTTTCTTGTTAAGTTGTGTTTCAACTTCATTTTTGTATTGCTTGAATGCGTCTATTACTTCATGATTACTATTAAGTAAGTAGACATAGCAATATCGAGTAGTATCGTCAATTAAAAATTATGAAATATTTCTTTCCACTACAAGATAATATTGACTTCATATCGCAAATATATGTGTGAATTAAGTCCAAAGGATCTGAATTCTTTTCAACTGACTTATAAGGATGTTTAACATACTTAGATTCCACACATATTTGACAGTTTGATTTGCCGCATTCAAACTTAGGCAATACTTCCAAGTTAATCATTTTCTATAAGGTTTTATAAAAACGTGTATGCATAATTCATTTGACTCAAGTAAGTAAGACGAAGCTAAAAATTTGTTATTCTCAGCAACCATTATATTCAGCATGAAAAGACCCTCAGTGAGGTAACCTTTTCCTACAAATATTTTGTTTTTACTTATTACAATCTTAATGGATACAAAAATATATTTAAAACCATTTTTAACAAGAAGTCTAGCAGAGACTAAACTTCCTAATCTCGGGAACATGAAGGACGTTGTTCAAAGTCACCACTTTGCTAGAAGTCATCTTCAGAAAGATCTCCCCACATCGTTCGATCATGGCGGTTGCAGCATAGAATGCGTCTCTTCGGGTCCAACATGAGCATATGTTGCAAGGCTTCCCTAATAGCACAAACATGATGAGTGGATCCAGAATCATTCCACCACTCTTTTGGATTTACCAACAGGTTGCATTCAGAAAGCATGTACCCAAGTAATCAATATCTTCATGCTTTTCAACCATGCTTGCTTGAACCTTTTTTCTTGCCTTTCTTCAGAGCACGCAAGCTTTTCCACAGTTGTAGCAATTTTCGTTGAAACGCTTCTTGCTTGAGTTGCTTTTTAGTCCAGAAAAAACAAAGAAAAAAGGTCTTATTTTGTTAAAAACAAATTGGGCTTCTCTTTATTTAATCCCAACCCAAAAGAATTCCCACCAGAACCCATGCGCCCCAGTCCAACATGCTCCCCTGACCCGGACCGAACCCCTTCCCCTTAGAGACACGGAAATAGCGTGCTCCCCTCTCCATTCTTGCATCCTAGCTATTTACATGCTCTTCCATCTCTTTCTCCGGACTTGCTTCTCACGCACATCACACATAGAAAGCTAGAAACCATTTTTTATTTTGAATGACAGAGATCCAAAACTAGATTTGAAAATCAAAAAGTCGCAAGAACAAAGAAAATCCTGGTTGAAAAGGATATAAAAAAATGGAAATTTGGAAGATTTCACAGATTGCTTCGCTTAGCGGATGTTCTATGCAATCTATGGTTTTTTGTGAGTTTATACCGAGCTACTAAAGGACTGTTGTTGCTGAAATCACTGTTGACTGTTTTCTGTTGTTTGCTGCTCCGTCTCGAGTTCTTGTTGAAAATTTCGCTGTCGATCTTGTTTTTCATTCTCGTCGGATTCTGGAATTAAGGAATGTGTATTTGCTGAATTTTGTTTCACTTCTATTGAAGAAAAGTTCTCCTAACATGTCACGACCCGGATTTCCCACCATCGGCATCATGATGGCGCCTATGCGTGGTAGCTAGCCAAGCCAATTTACTTACTGTTTTTATTAGTAAAACCATCATATTGTCAATTTAATAGCATAAACAATAATAATAACAATAACTGCAGAAGTCTAATTTTTTATAAGTCTGAAATAAATATTAAATACTCAACAACATCCTCTACCCAAGATGTGACGACCCAAAGGGTCATCACTTATTTTATTAATCATTTCGAGCTTCTGAGGCCTTGAAAACCTCATTCTATGTTGCCTCGATTTACGTGCACGATCCGAGCATGTAGCCGGAAAGATTTTGTGATAGAAAATATGAATTCTATGAGAAATTTGGATTAAAAATTATATTAATATTGATATGGTTGACTTCGGTCAATATTTTTGGTAAACGGATTCGGACCCGAGATTGGATGGTCCCGAAAGGTCCGTAGGAAAATATGGGACTTGGACATGCGTCCGGAGTCGAATTCCTGAGGCCTAGAGCCCAAGTTATGAATTTTTCTATGAAATTATTTTTGATGTAATTGTTAAAGGAAAATGAATTAATTGACCTTGGTACCGGGCTCGTATTTTGGTTCCGACGCCCGGTACAAGTCTTAAATATTATATATGTGATTTCTGTAAAGTTTGGTGACATTCGGATGTCGTTTGATACGTTTTGGACCTTGAGTTCCAAGTTTGAAAGTTTTGAAAACCAAAAGTATGAAAATCATGAACTTGAGGCTTGATTTGATGAAAACGATGTGTTATTGGTGATGTGATCGCACGAACAAGTTCATAATGTGTTTTTGATGTTGTGTACATGTTTGGTTTGGAGCCCGGGGGCTCGGGTAAAGATTTGATAGGCCGTTGGATTAAATTCTGAATTTTTGCACTGCTTGTTTTTTACCCAGCTGTTGGCTTCGCAATTGTGAAGCATTTCTCGCAATTGCGAAGGTGGCATATCAATGCATGGTTCGCAAATGCGAACCATTGATCGCAAATGCAAAGTCCCTTCATGCCCAGCCTTGTTCGCAAATGCGAACAATAGTTCGCAAATGCGAACATCCCAATATCCCGCCTGTGTTCGCAAATGCAAACAATAGTTCGCATATGCGAACATTCCAATATACTGCCTGTGTTCGCATATGCGAACAAGAGTTCGCAAATGCGAACAATCCAGTGTCCTGCCTGGGTTCGCAAATGCGAACAATAGTTCGCAAATGCGAACTTCCTAGTTTTGCCTTGGCTTCGCAAATGCGAACAAAAGTTCGCAAATGCGAACTTCCCAGCCTTAGCTTATTTTTCAAACTCCAGAAATTGGTCGGGGTTCGCAATTGCGAACCCATGTTCGCAAATGCGAACACAGAGACCCGTAAATCACGATTTCCAGCTTCATTCTTCACATTTCACAACCCAAAAACACCCATTTGCGATTCTTCACGGACTTCCTCTTCTTCAAAACAATTGTAAATCACTTTTTACTTAATTCTTTCAATTCCTAACATCATTAAACATGTTTTTCAATAGAAATCAAAGGTTTTCATGGTAGAATTTCTTGTTTTTGGTAGAATATAGGGTTTTTCATAAATTGAGAAATTGGACCTCGAATTGAGGTCCGATTTTGAAACAAATCATATACTTGAACTCGTGGGGGATGGGTAACCGGATTTTGGTCCGAACCCCGAGTTCCGACCATGTGGGCCCGGGGTCGAAATTCACTATTCCGGGCAGAATGTTGTAAAAGTTGTAATTGGCCTTAGGAATTAGTTTGTTGAGTAGTATTGATGATATTAAATCAATTGTGTATAGATACGATTGGATTGGAGCCAAAATTGTTACGATTGGATTGGAGCCAAAATTGAAAGGAAAAGGCATTGCCACGTATTGAATTGTTCATAAACATTCGAGGTAAGTGTTTGTTCTATCCTAGCTTGAGGGAATAGGATTATGTGGTATGTGTTATGTGATCGAGTGCGCGTATGGGCTGTGGTGACGAGCATCCATACTCTGGCGTCTAGTATGACCGTGAGTCGTTGTTAATACTTGTTGTGGGACATATTTGAATATGAATTCTTGAACTCTTGCCGGGTTGTAGAAGTGTTATTGTTCTCCCTTGTTGAGACTTGTTATGAAGATGATTATTGATTGCCCTTGTTGGGACGGTTTATGATTTACTGTTTCATTCTTTGCCCTTAACTGTGATTGTTATTTGGGTGAGGAAGAGTGATAATGCACGAATGGTGATGCCGTGCCTTGATTTATTATTTATGCACGAAGGTTAATGTCGTGCCATGTTTTATTATTTATGCACGAAGGTTAATGTCGTGCCATCTTTTATTGATTATGCACGAAGGATCATGCCGTGCCCTGTTATTGAACCATGTACGAAGGATCATGCCGTACTATGGATGTGAGGATGAGAGTAAAAGCATGAAGGGTGATGCCGTGTACTTTATTTGCTTATTTGGTGAGGATGAGAGTAAAAGCACGAAGGGTGATGCCGTGCAACTGCTTGCTATTCCTTGACTTGATATTACTTGTGTTTCCATTATACTTTGTTTTCCTTGTGAACGTTGAGTTCTTTGAGATATTCCTTATTGTGTTATTACTTGGTTATTTCTTGTTATTCTGTGGTATACATATATATTTAACTGCACATGTTTATTTGGGTGTCTGGTCCTAGGCTTGTCACTAATTCGTCGGGATAGGCCAGGCACTTACCAGCACATGGGGTCGGTTGTGCTGATACTACACTTCTATGCGTTTTTGCACAGGTCCAGGTTACGATCAGGAGCAACAGCAGTAAATCGATTGCGTGGAAGTTTATCACATTTGAGACCGAGGTAGCTTGCGGACGTCCGCAAGCCCGGCGTCTCTCTCTTTACTTATGTTACTAGCTGTAGTCTCTTTGTTCCGAGACAAACAGAATTATGTTATATTTCTTTCAAACTTTTATGTGTAGTATTCAGTAGTAGTTCGTGAGTTGGTGACTCCATGTCTTGGGTAGAGGATTTCAGTATGATTTTTACCTTGTAACTAGTTATTTCTATTTCGATAAAGTATTCCGCACTTATTTAATTAATGTTATGGTTTGTTGATAAATAAATTATGAAATTGTATTAAAAACAGGATAGTATGAATACAGTGGCTTGCCTAGCTATCACAAGTAGGCGCCATCACGATCCTGATGTTGGGGAAAAATCCGGGTCGTGACAAGTTGGTATCCGAGCTCTAGGTTACATAGGTCTCACCACTCACGAACAAGCTTAGTAGAGTTTGAGAGGTAGGTACGGAGACATCCGTACTTGTCCTCCAGAGTCTATTGAGTTAGGAAAGAGTCTTTCATTTGTTCTTTCTTGTCGTGCGACTTGTTCCTCGATTACTGATTGAATTTATATTCTGTCCTTTCGCAG
>JASVEL010013257.1:0-81855 GCA_032618575.1 Nicotiana noctiflora
GAATGGGTTCTCCTTGAATTCCCTGGAAAGGGGGATCGTCTGATTTGTTTTCTTGAAGAAAGGCATGAAAAAGGAGGAAAGTTTATTGGCAATTGGAAGCACAAATTGCGTGTTGATAAATCAGTATTTCCTCATTGCCGTCTTGATTAACACAAGAAAGGATCGCCTGGTGCACAAAGCTCTTTTTATAACATAGTGATTAGAAATTCTTTAGCATGACCTTGCAAAACATGTAAACCAGTGTTATATGTTTAGTGTGCTTATTTTTACCTTGTCAAAAGAAAAAAACTTCAGTCCACTGATATTCTTCATAAATTATTAACTAGTGCTTAGAATTTGTAATTACAACCCTTCTTTCCCCATGTTGATTGACAAAGATCTAAGCGACCAAGAGAATATTATTCTTCATCTTTCTGAAGTATCATCAATAGCTTTTCAACTTTGAATTGAGCTTGCAAAAGGTCATAGACAGCCAGCTGATGATTGGGTGATTGATTTTATTCTTCACATACTAGATCTTTTACTCAAGGGACTTGATGGAGGAAGCTCAATGTTCTGTTCATTGACCATCTAAATGGATTTTAAATTCTGTTGCTTAATGAAATGTGTCCGTGCTGTGGCTTGAAGCTTGAAGCAACACCAACATGAACAGCCAATACTTGGCATGCAGCTCTGTATTTACTGAAGGGGAAGAAAAACCATATATATATATATATATATATATATATAGAGAGAGAGAGAGAGAGAGAGAGAGAGAGAGAGAGAGAGAGAGAGAGAGAGAGAGAGATTGATGAAATGATGAAAGGTTTTTAATGCAATCTGGTGCGGACAACTCTCTGTTGAGATGCTATAATCAGATGGATCTCTTTGACCTGGTATATCTTGTGGAGTTTAGACATAATAGTTGTGTAACAGCAGTCCCAACTTCCAAGGTGCCTCTGGTTCCAGTGTCTTTTGATTATTTCATATGATGTGAAACATGGCATGCAAAGCATACATTAGCATGCACAGGATCCACCTCACGAGTAGAATTGGGAATTTATATTCTTGCATATTCTGAAGTCAGTCAGAGGTAATCTTGTCCAATATGCAGGGTATGATGGCTTTCACATTTAAGTTAATTTGGTAAGTATGCGATGAGGACTCTGCATCTGCTCTCTAACTGTAGCATAGTTCATTAGATTGTGATCAGATCCACAAAGGAAAGAAAACAGGTTTGGGGTGATATCACTATCTCTATGCATTACCTCATTTACACAGTTCTGGACTATAACTGAGGGATGGATTGCTGCTTGCACGATGTAAACATTATGATTTGTTGTTTCGTTAATGTCTCGAGTTTAAAGCAGCATTCCAGTGGGAAATACACTTATCTTCTCTTATCAATTGACCTGTTTTGTACATGTTATAAGCTACTTCATGCTTCAGGAGATCAAAGCTTAAAAACGAGTATCTGACATGGATGATCCATATTATTTGCATTTATTGTTGCTACAATGCTATACCTTTTGATTAGAAATGTGCTATTGTAGTAGCCATAGCAGCGTTGTAAATGCACAATATAATTATAATACCAATAGCCATTGCATAGTAGTGCAAAGCTTGACTGCAGTTGGTGAATCCTGTCTGTCTTAATTGAATGGTTGAATAATAATGAGCCCATATTATTTTCCCGCCTGTCATTCATGATTATAGGATGTACTGGTTTAAATACTTGGGATTCATTTTATTGAGGTGTAACTGGATGGCTGTTTGAGTATGGCTACGTTATCCTGGATATAGAGTTGGATGAGCTGTGAGCTTGAAATGCTGAAAGTCAGCCCCTTTTTATTGGATGAAGTTGCTTCAGATAACCATGCTCATGCAATCTCTTATGTCTGAACTCAGGATACTTCGAAATGAAAAGTCAGATGTATCTTCAAAGTTTGCTCTTCCTTTGTACCAAGTTTCATTAAAGTTCACGTCAGAAGGATAAATCATCGAAACTTATCCAAAAGGGGATAAATGGTCGTGAAAGTGACCTTTCTAATTAACTAGGTCCTATGAATCACTAAATTGCACACTGTTAGTGGATAGTGATTGGATGGCTACTGCAGAATGTTGTCACAAATAATATATCACTAAGCAAAAGTTAAGTATCTGTGTGCATAACTACTCCCCTTGTTCCAATTTATTCTACATGTTTTGCTTTATTGATGATCAGTTTGACCAATTTTTGAAGCTAAACCATAAATGAACTAGTAAAATTTGGATACTAAACCTTTACAGAAGGATAAATAAATTGCAATTTATTCTCGTATCAAAATGGTGAAAGAATACATTTTACTTGGTTTGAATCTTTTGAAGCGGAACATGTCAGCATTTGAGACGGGGCGTATTTATTTTCAACCTCAATTTGTAGTTGTATCTTTGGGTCAGTGCTCTCTTAGGATTTGGTAGAAGTAGTGCTACAAGTTAGGAACATTGTGCTGCAAATACAATATGCTGATTGCTTCTCTTGTTGACAGAGCAAATTTGAATTCCAGCTGAGACTGCAAGAGTTCATAGAGTTGGTAAGAGCTGAAAACATGATGCGGGCCATTACATATGCTCGGAAATATCTTGCACCTTGGGGTTCTACCCATATGAAAGAGTTGCAGCGGGTCTTGGCGACACTGGCTTTCAAGAGTAATACTGAATGTGCAACTTACAAGGTTAAGGTCTTTCATACAGCTTTCTGTATACTTGAAATCAATTGTTTATTTGCTCTTTTATGTCGAAACGTTTATGAGAGTTTAAAATACTTCAGTAGCTTCTTCAATTTGGTTTGACTCTTTCACCTTCAATGCTTTCAAGCATTATTATAAACTAGTTCAACTTTCTGACTCATTACTGGACGGAATATAAGTTTGTGCTCTGTCTTTTAATACATTTAAGTATGTAGTATTTGACTTGGTCCATGTATGCTTTTGCATGTGTTCAAAAAACACAAAAGTAAGTAGTTCAGTTGGAAACCATTGAAAGGAAAACAAGAGGAAAATGAACCTGTAGAACAACAACAACAACAACTACCCAGTATGTTCCCACAAAGTGGGGTCTGGGGAGGGTAATACGTACACAGGCCTTACCCTACCCGAAAGGGTAGAGAGGCTGTTTCCGGCCGACCCTCGGCTCAGAAAAAGAGAGAAAATCAACAAACAAAACAAAACAAAACAAAACAATGTTAGTAAATCCGGGGTAAATCAAATAAATAATTATCTAAACATAAAACCAAAAGTAGAATGACATGCAATAATACCAATCGGTTACTACCATAAGAGGCACAATACAATACATTAATTAACTATAGAGATCGCTACCAAACCCCACTCAACCCCTAACAGAAGTACTAAGAATTCTAGAAGGCCCTACCCTACAACCCTAATACTAGACCTCCAAACTTTCCTATCAAGGGTCATGTCCCCGGAAATCCCCATTCTAGCCATATCCTGCCTAATCACCTCACCCCAATACCTCTTAGGCCTCCCTCTGCCTCGACTCGCGCCAACCACCGCCAGTCGCTCACAACTCCTCACCGGTGCATCATGGCTTCTCCTCCGCACATGCCCAAACCACCTGAGTCTCGCTTCTCGCATCTTCTCATCCACTGGTGCCACCCCCACCTTCTCCCGAATAACTTCATTCTTAATCTTATCTAATCTGGTGAGCCCGCACATCCACCTGATGAACCTGTAGAGTAATGTGTAATACTTTTGTTATTGTGGTAATTCAAGTGTTTTGGGTGATGGCAATGCAATATTTTGGCATTGATTTACATATCAAAAAAAATCTGTATTTAGGCATCAAATGTGGAACTCTCAGATATCATGTATGGAAATTCTTCTTGATTCAAGGGTGATTTTTTGCCTGCCTTTATCTTGATTTGCTTTTATCTTATTGATGTTAGTTTGATTTCACTTTCCCACCTCGGTCTTGTGTTTCTTCACGGCTTTGCGAGATGGATGTCTGCCGTATATGAAGAATCAAGCTTGAGTAGAATAATAGCAGTACAAGCTGATTTTCCGTCTAGGTAGAATTATTTGACAATTGTCCGTTTCTGTTACAGGCTTTATTTGAACCAAAGCAGTGGGATTACTTAATTGATCAATTCAAGCAGGAGTTCTGCAAGTTATATGGCATGACTCTTGAGCCGTTGCTGAATATATATCTTCAAGCAGGGCTGTCTGCACTGAAAACTCCGTATCCACAACAAACGATCGGTTGCTAGGAAATTTTTGCTTACAAATGATCACTACACAGACTGGTATTTTACTATTAAGAATCAAGTAAATATAAATCAATTAATTACATAGTGACAGACTAATCAGGCAGGTCTTCTTTCGATCCTTTTACGTGGGGGAACTAGGAATAATCTCAAGTGGTAATATTTTCAGATATACTAACTACTGATATTTTCTTCTAGTAATTGAGATTATGTGCGTTTCTTTTCACTACTTTGCACTACTCCAAAAGCTCCCTCTCCCCGCAAGGCCAAAGTTCCATGTGGTCATTGGGAAAAGAAAAAGAAGAACCGAAGGAAAATTATAAATTTATCTGCTCCATGACTTCTCCTTGACCAAATCTATAGATTCTGTTACGAAGATGATTGCACAAAGGAGGATCCTTTATCACAGGAGAGCTTTCGTAAATTAGCGACGCCACTACCATATTCAAAGCAGCATCACTCGAAGCTTGTTTGCTACATAACCAAAGAGCTGATGGATACTGAAAATCCACCCCTTGTCTTGCCTAACGGCTATGTCTATAGCACCAAGGTTTGTGTGTAGTTGCTTACGTGTTTGTGCTTCCTTCATTGACAGTGCAACTTACATCTATGTGATGGCAGGCACTTGAAGAGATGGCCAAGAGGAATGATGGCAGAATCACATGTCCCAGGACAGGCTTCACCTGCAACTACACACAGCTGGTTAAGGCTTACATTTCATGAGTTTCTGTTTTTCATTCGACTGTCAATCACCAATATCGTAGGTAGGGATCAACTCCCAAGCAAGAAACTTGCTCTGGGAGCTTTCCAGTGCCCATGAATTCATGTTTAGGGGACTGCTGTATATATGGAAATCACCAAGTTCTTAATCCTTGTGTGAGCAAAATATTTATGAGGATGTTAACTTTAAAGTTTGACTTGTACAGCATATCAGTTAGTTGCTCATGTTTTACATGGAATCCCCCTCCCCCCTCCCTCGTTCAGTTAGTTGGACATCTCACTCCTAAGGAAACCTGCAGTCGCTATCCTACGGGTGTGCACTGTTAACTTGTTCAATGTGCGACAACTCACAAATCACATGAGAGATGTAAATCGTATTAGGCAAGCTCGATGTAACTAGTTTTGACTGAGTAGGTTGCTGGTGAGAGGGAGTTGATCCCTCTACATTTTGCCTTTTAAACACCAATGACTGTTAATTAATGAGTTGTTTTAGAAATCATCTACCGGTAATCATTTGCTCTTTGGAGCTGGATGGAACTAGGCCTTAAGTTGAGGCGTCCCTTTCCAAAATAAGAAAGAGAAAAGGGCTAAATTAGCAATAGCGCAATAAATGTGGAGACCGTGTCACGATCGCACCAAACAAAATATGAGCTGAATAATCCCGCCAGCGAGAAAAAGGGAAAAGAAAACTATACGCCCACTAGAAAGGTTGAACAATTCAACTCCATGTTCAATTACTTAGCTGTTTCCAATAGATTGGGTCCCACCAGAATTGTATGTGAATCTTGTGGAGAGACCTCCAAAAAATCTCCCATGTTTTGATCTTTATCTTCGTTTGTCTCTTTTATTTTTTAGGGCAAATACAAAACTCCCCGTCAAATATATATATATATACTATATATATATATATATATATATATATATATATATATATATATATATATATATATATATATATATATATATATATATATATATTCTTTGTTTGGCTATTATTTTTTAAGTGATTAAAAATATACAATAACAATATATCCAGTATAGTCCTTGGGGTGGGGTCTGGGAAGGGTAGTGAGTAAATAGACCTTGCCCCTACCGGCACCTGGAGAGATAAATATGTTGTTTCCGATTAATCTTCAGTTAAAAAAAAGGAATGATTCAAAATATATATTTTTCTATAATTTACACTGGTTAAAGATATGAAACATGTTGAGGAAAAAACTAAAACATTAAACTAATTAATTTAGGATATGTATAATTTTTTCAGATGAATATTTTAACTAATAAGTACATGATACATACTTTTCACTTTTACTACTTCACTATTGCTTTTATGATTTATTTTAACATATTTATTACTTAACTATGATAAGTTAATTTGATATATAAACATAATCCTAATATTTAAAAAAAAAACTATTTTTATAAATTCAGTCAAAAGTTAATGGTTTATGATAGATGTTTGACCTAAAAGCTATCGACTGCTTTTTGAGTTAGGGATAATCAAAGATTATGAAAAGGTAAATCGGAATCAACGGTAATAAACCCGAGGATAGATCTATATATCGTATGTTATTTGCTCTGGTGAGATTATAATAAGACTTGGTGGATTATCAAAACTGATCACTGAGAGAGAAATGATATAGAGAGAGAATGATAGTCCGAAGTTGTATTATTAATGAAAATAACACTTGCCTTACAAATGAGGGAGGCCTTTCCTTATATAGAAGGAAGGCTTCCTCGTCAAAAAATCATTTTATCCTAGGGTTATTGTCATTACAGAAATATAAACGGGCGGAGGGGACAAAATACTTGTACGGGCGAATTTGACAGTACACTTTTATTGTTAGAGGCATACTCGATTGGGCGTGAATTGAGGTATATTTGACTTTAGTGACCATAAAAGGAGGTGTACTCGATTTTCATCAGTCGCAGCCGATTCAACCCCATACAATAAAGTTGAGAGCAATCTTACTTCCATATTCTCTAAGCATTTATTTTAGATTAGTTATCCCATCCTCCCATAGTTATATAAAATACTATAATTTCAGGATAAGTAATAACACAATTTTATTTCAGCTAAATATAAAATAAATTTATTTTAAATTTAATTTAAAAATTAATTATTTTTTATCCCTAGTACGGGAATTAGAGTTAATGATTGATGATAAAGTTTGAAGCAATCTTTGTTCAAGATTCTGATGTAATTTGCAAGCAAATGTAAAGTATATGGAGCAAACATGGGATGCCACCTACCCTACAGCATCTTCAATTATTATACTAGTATTAAGGAAAAACAAGTCAAAAATGATATTAATAAAAAATCAGGGAAACGAAAATGACAGATAGAGAGAAAATAAAGGACCTTTAAATAAAGGAAGTTATTGCAATTATTGAAAAGTCCACAAAACCCTAACCAACTACAAACACCAATTCCAATCCCAATCCCAATTCCAGTTCCAATCTATCTATATCAAAATAGTACGAAAAAACTCACCACCCATAACTCTTTCTCCCCTTTTCCTCCCTCTTTTTCTCACTCCTTTTTTCCTCCTCCATTATACTCTCTTTTGCTATCTGAAATTAGCGAGGGTTCTTGTTTTATCTTGGTGATTTTATTTGGGGGTATGATTAATTTTTGTCAGGTGAAATTTTGTTTTTGATGCTTGAATTTTTCGGGTTTTATGGATTGTTTAACAGAAATTTGGATCTGATGAGTGACGAATACGCTTTTTCTTTGGTTATATATGGGGGGGGGGGCTTTTTGGGATTAGATTTTGACTATTTTACTGTTAGAATCAAATAAATGATGATTTTTGTGTTGTGTTTTAGAGATTGATTTGTTAACTTTATGATCAGATTATATGATTCAGATAGAACTAGGGCTTGAAACAATTTAGTGCTAGAAAATCTTCGTAATTTTATCCAATGGCACCAAAGAATAGAGAGGGTATTTCTGGGATTTTATATTTTTGGGTCTGGCTAAGTTGTAACTAGATTGGAATTTGCGGGTTATGTTGTGATTTTTGGTGATTTGTTACCATCTGCCTAAGCTTAAGTCTTGGTAGTCGGAGTTGACCGGTACTTGTGCTTGCGGTAGGCAATAGGTATTGGTGGAATAGTAGAGATGTGAACTTGGCCCGAACACCACCATCCTAAAAAAATATTAAGGGTTTTGATGGTCAAAACCTGGTAGTGATTAATAGATGGAGTAACTATTTGTTACATTATTTTTGTCAATCCTGTTTACCTCGTAGTTTTTATGAGGTTCAGATGCTTTCTTTTTTGCCTTCGTTCATCTGGATCCGCACTTGATATCACCAATGTCTATCTTTTTTCTTTTGTGTATGTAATGTGATATGTGTGTGTATGCTTGGTGATTCTGACTGTTTGTTTCTCTTCCTTTGTATTATAATATTTTGGCATATCTGGTTGCAGGGTGGTATTAGAGGACTGTGATCTAGTGTTTCAGATGTGTTCTACAACTTGATTGTAACGTTTGTACTTGAGTGAGATTTTCTGGAGATAAAAAAGATTTAGCTGATTTGGAACCATGCCAGTTTCAGGGAACGAAGAGGTCTCGATCTGATTTATGATTTGCTGCTGAATTGGTCTAACTGTGTAATACTTGCTTGGTTTTAATATCGTTCTATTTCGTCATGTATTTGCAGCCTGGGGTTCTTTCCCGGCAGCCCAGTAACTCATCGTCAGGTATCCCTATTAAGAAGAGGTGGTACTCTATGGTCCAGTCTCCTTCACCTACTCGTGCTGAGCCATCTTCTTTGTCTAACGAAAGTGAATCCAAGACCAAAGATTCTTGCTTGGTCCAGGGCTCGACCTTGAGTTCTTGTGATAGTACAAGTAAATCTGATACTCTTAAGAATACTATTCTAGAGGTAAAAAAGGAAAAACCTTCTGGTCCGAATGTTGACTCTCCGCCTACTTTGCAGCCATTTTTAACCATATCTCGGGAAACAAACCCTGATACTAGCTTGGGTCCTTCGGGAAATGTAGACAATCAAGTGAAACCAGCGTCTGCTGAAAAATTAGCTAGCCAGGAAGTTCTAGGTAGGACCATAGTGAATGTCAAGAAGGAAGTTGTTGCCAAACAAGGGAAAAGCCAATGTAAACTTGAACTTCCTGCTGATTCTGGACATGTTGAACTGTCATTAGGTCCAAAGAAACCACATGTTTCTTCACTGGTTGATCCAAATACTGAGGGGAGTTGCCCAATGCGTGGAACTGTAAATCCTTCGTTGCTTTCTCTGTCTTTGAATAAAGGGAAGGACATTTCCCAGGACGGAAGTTGGAAGAATGGATTGAATAACAATGATTCTGATGATACTGCACGCACCAATAGATCTAACTGGGATCTGAATACTCCCATGGACTCATGGGAGGATTCTGGTGACGATGTTCCTGTTCAAGATGCTAGTTACATTGATCTGTTATGTAAGACTTCTAGTTCACGAGATAGAGAGCCTTCTATCAGTTCTGCTTCTGTTGTTGGTGATAATGTTGATAAAGGTAAACAAGTTGTTGGAGCTAGTGAGCGGGAATTTAATTTTCCCATCTCATCAATACAGCCTAGCCTACCATACAAGTCTGCGGATGTGCTTCCTCTTAGTCTTGGTAGTACTTTACGTGGGTTTGACTCCTCAATACTGCAGTCATCGGCTAAAGTAGAGTGTAGCAAGGTTAGTCCGAACTCGAGTTTGCTGAAAAATCTGGCATTGAATAGTAACATGAATTCCCCCACTCGTAAAACAGTTAAGTCAGAACCTGTTGAGGAAGCCTTGGTACAAGCCAATGCTGGAACTGCATGTCGTCCAGCTGGAACATTGGATGCTAATGTAGTAAAACCTGAAGTTGTGAGGCAGAATCTGCAACCTACTGAGGTGTTGACTAAGGGTCCTCAGAAATTACTTGAGCAAAAACCAGTGAAATGTGAACCACCCCAGGAGGTTAGTCAGGAAATATCCATGACGTCAGATGTGATTGCACACCAATCAGTTGGAAGGGTTTTGCAGCTTCAGGAGAGTTCTTCATCTTCGTCTACACTGCCAATGCCTTTGACCCCTCAAAAGGGATGTCCTTATAGATTGTCTACCTGTTCAGATTTGTCTGCGATGAGTGGGGACTTGTCTACTCAATCCGAGTACTCTGTTCATACTGAGGAAGCTAGTAGAAGTAAAAATGCTCTAGACCAGGCAAATGCTGATATTGCTGCTAAAAATGCAAACTTTGACCTCAAAGGATCAAATGTGTCCAGTGATAAAGTGGAGGCATCTGTGTTGGAGGGCATCAATGTTGAAGATACACGAGAGCCACATCATTTGGTTGCAAGTGGTGTGGGATCGGCAATTGATGAGGAAAAGATAAGTATATCAGCTGGTACAGAAGAGGAATGTTATGGTTCTGATTATGAATCTGATGGCAATCATGCTTTTGTGGGACATGTTGATGCTGAGAGTGTGGGATGTGGCAGAGAGGATGAGGAATATGAAGAAGGTGAGGTCCGAGAGCCAATGATGCAGTCAATTGCAGAAGACCCAATTGCTGAGGGGATGGATTCGGAAAAAAATAGCAAAAGTGCTCATTCTGCTGGCTCTTCTGGGGTTGAGGAATCTCACTGCTTCAATTATGATGAAAAAAATAACAGTTTGCCAGTTCATACTGAGAGTAATGATGACTTTGTGAAAGGCTGTGATGAGAAAACTGACAAAATTGATCATACAGACGGTAATTTGCGTAGTCCTTTATTGGATAAAGAGGAAACAACAGGAGCTGATGAGCAGAGGCCTATTGGTGCTATTCAACAAGGACCAGTTGATCAATCAGGAATAGCAGATCTGCAGGAGGGATGTGAAAAGGATGTCTTGTGTGATGAAGCGCCTGCTGGGAGCAGTGGGTCTGGCAGAAATGTTGGCGAGGCTAATAACGAGAATATTGGAGGATTTGATATGACACCAACAGTTGATTCATCTTTGCAGAATGCTGAAACATCTATTAATGCCAACTCTAATAAAGATTTGTCAAATGTTGGAAGCAAGAGCCGGATTATCAATTTACCTCGTGCATCTAATGTGACATCTCCCAGTAATGTCAGAACTATTGCAGGTAGGCCACTGCCTTCAAGAAGTGGAAGAGAAAGGTATTCTGATATAGAGGAGGAGAAATTCCATCTACGAAAGAATAGGTGATTTTTTCTTTTCATTGCTGTTTGATTTGTAATTTATCTTTTGTATCTGAATGCTGCTCAACTATGACTTTTTCTTCCTGCATTTTCCAGAGATGAAACTTATGCTGATGGTCCTAAATTTGTCCGGCATAGGAATGAGGACCGGTCATTTGGCAGCTCACGGGGGAACTTCATGCGTGGAAGAGGGAGGGGTTCAGGCCGCTTTGATAGTTCGCGTAGTGATTGGGATTCTGGGCGTGATTATGAAAGCTATGGAGGTGGCACTGATTATCGTTTTAGACGTAAACGTACTGCTGCTGTTGGGGAATCTGAAATTGAACGTAATGACTATGATAGACTCGATGGTGCTGCTTTTGTTAGTAATAGGAGCAGGAAGCCATTAAATGATTCCTTCTCTTCATTTCGGCATCCACCTGCACGGCGGCCGTCCCCCAATGGAAGAGAAGATTCTGCCATGATGGGTATTCAAATGCTTCGTAGAGCTCCTAGGAATATCAGCCCAAGTAGATGCACTGGTGAAGATGGCTCTGATGGACCAGATGGTCATTTCGTTCGGGGTAATACAAAGTTTACCGCGATGCAGAGAAGAGGTTTCCCTCGAATGCGGTCTAAATCTCCTGCTAGATCCCGTACACGCCCCCCTGGCCCTTGGTCATCTCCTCGGAGGAGACCGACCGAAGGATTCAATGGTCTTCCAGATTCATCTCAGCACAGATCTCCAGCTATGTACAGGGAAGATAGGATGAGGTCTTCCCCACGAACTTCTTTTACCGACGAGATGGCTCCTCGAAGGCGTGACTCTCCATCTTATACTGCTCGGCGTCTGAATGATATGAGGGATGTGGACGCTGGACAGGAGCATGCGCATCCAAGGTCTCTTTCTATCAGAAGAAGTCCACCTGATCGGGTATTTACTAGAAATAGGAGACTTGAGATGTTGGATCGTCGGGAGAGGGCTGATGGTGATGACTACTTTGATGGGCCGATACACACTGGCAGGTTTCCTGAGCTTCGTAGTGGTGGAAGTACTGATGAGAGAAGGAAGTATGGAGAGAGGCGAGGAGGACCTGCTCGTTCTTTTCGTCCTTCTTATAACAGCGAAACTGACACTTTCCGTTTCAACCAAGATGGTGGCCCTAGGCCTTTTAGGTTCTATCCAGAAGCAGATGAAGAATTTGTTGAAAGAAATAACACCAGGGAAAGAGAATTTGATGCAAATATCAAGGATCGACCTTTACCTAGGCGAATGAGAAATGTGGAGGAGCAAGAAGGTAATTTTAGACAGAGTGGGCAAGTTTGGCATGAAGAGGGATTTGATGTCTCTAGATTGAAAAGAAGAAGATTTTGATTTTATGGCTCACTGAACTTGGATTATCAGCAGCTGTGCCATGGGAAACATTGTTTCCGCATCGCTCAGATCCTGTAAAAGAATTCTTGGTCCTTACAGGTACAGGTAATTTGTTGCGTGTAGTGAGGAACAGAGACCGATTTTTGATTGCATCTGGACGAATGAGAAATGTTGAAGTATAAGAAGGTGGCTCTAGACACAGTGGAGTCTTGCCTGAAGAGGTGTTAATATCTCCTTATTGAAAAGAAGCAGACTTTCACTTAATATCTCATTGAACATCTCATCTTTTTTGGAAGTATGCATTTATGCATTTTTTTGCTCCAGATAAAGAAATCTTTTTGCTAGTAAGCCGTCCAAGGAATGTGCTTTTTACCTTTGCTGCCTGCAATTTGTTCTTTTGGAGGAGAAAACTACTTGTTTAAGATGCTCTTCTAGACTGCGCCAACTTGAAACTAGTTTAAGGTGCTACTACTATGCCGGGCCTGAACACTACTAGTTTATGGTGCTATTATGCTGGCCTGAACACAACTAGTTTAAGGTGCTAATATGCTGGCTTGAATACTACTACTACTAGTTTAAGTTGCTAATATGCTGGCTTTGTAAAGCCTCGGGGGTAAATGACACTGAGTTTTGTGGTTTACAACTGTTTAACCAGCACTGGATTGGTTCTCTGATGTCCAAGGTGAATTATGCAGGTTAAGTATAACATATCAATAACACCATCTATGAGACCAAATATCATTGAGATGGATGTGCATCCTACATTTTCATTTCTCGAGATGTCCCTGTCCTCTTTTAACTTCTTTTTGGTGTAACTATTCACTTATCTGAAGCCACCGGCTCAATTAATCCTGATTTACGCGTGGTTTACAAGTTAGAGAAACTGATTGATGATGGATAATTGTCCAAGGTGAATTATACAGGTTTAAGTATGATATAACAATAGCAACCATCTATGAGACCAAATATCATTGAGATGGATGTTCCTACTACAGCTAGTTCATCTCTCCATTTCCCTCTTTTAACCTTATTTGGTTTGACTCTCTGGCATTTGAAGCCACTGGCTCAACTAATACAGATTGCTCTGTCGGCTCATTAAAGGGATGAAAGTACTATACATCAAATAATTTTTCATTCTCAGGGTTCAAATTGAGGCTTTTATTATTCCACATGTGAGGGTCGAGGATCCCAATTATTCCACATGCCCTCTTTAATTGATGATTCCATTTGAAATAACTAGCGAGAGCTCGTAAACATCAACAAACCCAGTATATTTTCACGGGTGAAGTCTGGAGAGGATAGTGTATATCTTTTTCCGATTAGACCTAGCGAGAACTCCTAAACAAATAGCTAAAATTGCTCTGTTGGAAAAGTAAAAAGTTTGCAGAAAGTTGCTATCGTGAAATATTAACACAGATTGAGAGGGACCTTTTCTGCCTAATTACGAAACCATATAAGAAAATCAATATGACGGCACCTAATTATAGGAAGATATGTTTGAGTACCTTCTACTGGCGATAACTGGATGACCAAAACTCCCAAGTTCATCATGAACAACAGATTTAAGTTTGGGGTTGTTACTTGCACGCTATATTTAAAAACAAAGCTGTTTTAACTAGCCTAGCATGGAGGGCTTACACAAACACAAACAACTTATAAGCCAAAATTCTTATTTACAAGAACCGTAACATGCACAAACCTCCAAATGCTGGTAGACACAATGACAACAGTAAGTCACCAACTTGGAAGGCTATGCTTAGTGGCTGAGAAGTTTGTAGTAAGGCCACTTAGATGGATTGTGAACAAGGGCGATGGATTGTGAACAAGGGCAATAGGGTAAGTTTCTTCAATGATCCTTGGATTCCCTACCAACGTGCTATTAGAAGGGCCTCTGACAAATAGAGATCTTCAAGCCAAAGTCAACTCAATCCATAGTGAGGGAAGCTGGGACACAAGTTCTCTCTCGTTTGATCTCCCACCCCACATTCTTAAGCTCTTACATGCAGTATTCATCCTTAGTATTACCACTAAGGAAGATACACTAGTTTGGGCTCTCACTCCAAATGGAAAGTTTTCTCAAAACTCAGCCTACTCATTCATTCATAACAGTGCTCAACCAAGTCCGTCAGGGGAATTGGAACACTAGAAATGGATATGGAAGTTACACGTCCCAAATAAGATAAAGTTTTCATCTGGACCCTAACCCACAGAAGACTCCCTACCAGAGCCATGCTTAGCTCTATGGGAATTAACTGTCTCACTCCATGCCATTACTGTAATGCTGCTCAAGAAGACATTGAGCACATTTTCATCATATGCCCTAATGCTGCCCAATTTTGGAATGCCATTAGGTCCAAATCTGTTTCATCCCCTCCTCCCATCTCACAAAATAGCATTCACCTATGGAAAATAGTTTGGCTCGCCATCAAAGATGGAAAGTTTAATGAACATCTAAGATGCATTGGGCAGTCCTCATCCCTTTTTGCCTCTGGCACATCTGACTAACGAGAAACAATAATGTGTTCAACAATAAAAAAGAGCTTATCAATGCTGAGAACACTATTATCAAAGCCTCTGAATTCCAACTCCTCAAAGGCAATACCAAGCACGATTGTACACATCAACTCATGCTCAAATGGGAACCACCACCAGGAGACTGCTTCAAACTAAATACTGACGGTGTAGTTAAAAGGACAACTGAAGTAGGAGGTTTGGGGGGAGCCTTCAGGAACCACAAGAGGAATTGAATAATGGGTTACATAGGTAACAATTTGCATACATCCATCCTTGAGGCCGAATTTCGAGTCCTCATCATAGGCCTCCAGATCGCATAGCAAAATAACCTTCTACTTGCGATAACTGGATGACCAAAACTCCCAAGTTAATCATGGACAACAAATTTAAGTTCGGGGTTGTTACTTGCACGCTAATTAGTAATTACTAGTATTAGTAGTCGTGCAGTGCAACCTATTTTCTTTTTTCATATTAGTAATAGTCTAGCGCCTTAATTTTTGTAATAGCATTTTGTTGTCAATATGAAGAGTACTAAATATCTCATGTGATTGATTTGTCTTGTTTGAGCATATTGAATCATACTATATTAATAAAATTCTTACTATTACTTTAATTTCATCTCAAACTCAAATAAGTCTTATTCTTTTAAACTTTTACACAATTTTCTTTTCGTTCGTTGCTTATAATTATCATATTATTTATGATTTAATATTGCTATGCTTTCATGTGATATTTTATTAGCTTGACTATTGATTTAATGTCTTGCTTATTATCCTTTTAATAATCATCGATAAATATATAGCTTTTTTTATCTTAAGATTTAATGTTTTTTTACGTTTTTATCCTCTTACTCAATACTATTTAAATCTATCAATAATATTTTTAAGTATTATTTAGTTATTTAATTTATATGATCTTAAAATTAATTTAAAGTATAAGTATTTTCGCACTATCTCTATTTTGTTTTTATACAATCTCTTACCTACTACAAAACAATTAAAAGTTCATAAAAAAATCAAAATAATATCACATTTTATTTGAAAGTATAAGTTTGAATTAGTCTAAAATATTAACACATAAATTCTTTGATTAGTATGTTCCAAATCTATTGAGTTTTCGTATAATTATTTTTTGCATTGCATGCAATTATTGTTTGTATTACACCGCATTATAAAGAATGCGCGTTTACTTTCCCTTTTCGTAGAAAAATAGTATTGAAGCAGCAGACCTTGCTTTTCGTTTGCAGGATGATACAGTTAAACCACTCTATAACAACCTTATTTGTCCGAATATTTTGAAAGTTATAGCGAAGTGCTGTTGGAGAACATATATTATAATATAATATAAAAATTAATTCCGAAAAAGTTTGACTTTTATAGTAAGGTATTATAAAGGAATATTGTTATAAAGAGGTCCGAGTGTATCTTATGTGAAGTTCTATAAGAGAGTAAAGCATTGACTTTTTGAGTCCTTTTCTCTTTTGGATCCCATTTCCTATACATTAGTAATATATTTAAAGATTATGAACTTCAGGTTCTTGCGATTGTTTCCTTCTGTTATACATAGGGCTAGATTTTGTTGTTTTTGTGCACTTTTTTTTTATCAGGTTTAAGTTACCTATAAGATAAAGAACTTCTAGTTTGGTTCTCGCTACACATTAATTAATTTACATTTTTTTTTTGGAAATCATTTAGTTGTTTCACTTCTTGCAAATTATAACCCTCAACTCAAATGCTCATCTAGTTAAGGAAATGAGTTGATGTTTACAGCATTACACATAAAGAAAGTTACTCCCCTTATTTTCAGTTTTTCTTTGGTTTCTCGCCTGGTGTTCGGTACTCGCATTAGGGCCCGACTAAATTCGGATTTGTACTGGAAAGTTTCACATGGGGGCAGGGGTAAACACTCACCTCCCTAACAAAGGCAACTCCATGCGCAAGATTTGCACCCGACACCTCTAGTTAAGGATGAAGGAGTTTGCCATTTCAGTTTGTCTGAATCTATTTCCCAAACTTTTTTTTATCCGTTCCAGAAAAAAAATTATTTCTGAAGTAGAAACAATTTAACGTATACTTTTTATATTACCCTTGGTGAGAAACTTAATAGCAACATAAATATTATAACATGTTTAAGATCACAAATTTAAAAAATTATTTTATTTTGCACAAGATGAATCTAGCCATAATCTGATTTAGCTCTCCTAGTATGGATATGGCTTAAGGAATTGAACGACTCGAGTTCAAGTAGTTCTGCTAAGCCGGAGTGGATCACTTTCCAGTGTTCAAATTTGAAATAAATAAAAGGAGATCTCCGATAAAGGATGTTCAATATATATTATATGTTATTAAAATATAATATTTTATTTATATATACAATATAATTTTTCAACAAGGGTGATAAAACTTTCTCTACCCTTTCGGGTAGGGGTAAGGCCTGTGTACGTATTACCCTCCCCAGACCCCACTTTGTGGGAACATACTGGGTTGTTGTTGTTGTTGTTGTTGTTGGTGATAAAACTTTCGCCCATGTCGCTCCCAAATGCTTCGACTTACAATTTCTCCTCTCTTCCTCTTTAAATTAAATTGACATGTCAAAATCAAGATTTTGCTGAAAGGTCATGTTGAAAAATTGAACCTATTGATAACATCTCACGTATTTTGCTCTCATTACTAATACAAAGTGACCAAAAAGTTAGTCCAATGTACTGAGCTTTCATAATGCGCTGAATTCGGAAAAGGATCGGACTATAAAAGTTTATACATATTTCCTTTTCTAGTTTGGTTTCTTGCTAATCTAACTCAGAAAGATTTGTATAAATATCACTTTCTCGAATTTATAACCTTCGCCTCAAATGATGTGACCAAATATATAATATTTGCGCAGCAACAATCTAACAAACAATAACATACTCAATATAATCTCATACAGTGGGGTTTGAGAGTTTATAGTCTATACACAAATTTTAGTGAAGATAGATAAGTTGTTCCCAATAGACATCGACTCAAAAAAAAAATATAAGCACAATATTAATAAAAAAAATATCAATCTAGCAATTGGTACAAATATAAACCCAGTTAAATTTGAAAAATTTAGTGTGTAGGCAGATCTTACCCTTATTTTAATAAAAAACTTTTTCGGGTAGACACTCTAGTCTAGCAATTGGTACAAATTATAATACAAATGCACATTTAATAATGGTATAATAAACTGTTCAATAAATTTGAAAAAAGATTCTCAATGAGCTCAACAAAGGCAGCTCATTTCATAGCAGGTACCCTAATTATTTAGGCCAAACACTAACTTTTTCTTTCTCAAACTTCAAATAAACAGCCGCTAAAGCCGCTACAAAATAAACCTGAATAAACACAATTGACGGCGTGTGATAATTAATCACGCTCTTACCTGTCGCAAGTTCCACTAAAAGCAAAGCGGTTAACCCGAGACCCGCGATCCGGCCATTGACCCGCTCCGAATACGGGCTGAACCCGAATTCGACATTCAGTCCATCAGATACCGGTTCCTTTAACGGAATTGGCGGGAGGAACATGCTCGCCCCGGATCCGGCTGTTGCTGTTTTGCCCTTACGTGTCTTTCGGAGCTCCGCTTTTTTACCCGTTCCGCTACGATATCGGAGCCGGACTTGGGACAGCTTACTCTCGAAGCTGTCCGGGTCCGAGGATGTTTCGGTGACATTTTCTTCTTCTGTGTCGGACGGTGAGGATTCGTCTGTGGTGGCGCGTGTGGTGAAGGAGAAGTAGGATGGCGCGTGGAGTTTGAGGAGAGATTGTGAGAAGATTGGGTTTGATTTTGTGAGTTGCAGAGTGGAAGGTGTTAAGGTCGCCATTTTTCCAATGTTTCAGTTCTCTGGTTATGATAGTTGGATAAGAAGCCTTCTTTCCCTTTCTTTAATTCTAAAAAATATGTCCCATATTTTTTGACGCTATAATAAAATATTATTATATTAGAAAAATATTATAGATAATAATTGATTCCGTAAAAAAATTAATTTTACTGTTAATGATTATTATACAGAGATATTGTTATAGAACGCATTGATTGCGCTTCATTCGCTTCAATTATGTCAACTTATTTGACTTGATATGTATTTTGAACAAAAAATTAAAAATTTTAGTTTGTACGATAATATAAATCTTTTATTAAAAATTAAAATAAAATGTTGAAATTAAATTATTTTTACATTTAAAAAATTATTCTTTTAACCGTGCTAAAAAGGAAATATATAGTCGTGCAAACGAAATAATAGAATATTTTTAATTTACTTTGTGAATTTTGTGGTCCTTTAATTTTTTTTAGAATGAATATGATATAATTTAATTAACAAAATTGAGTGTGCGACATATTGTTGAGGATGAGATCAAAATATTGAAATCCAAGGCCAAAAATATTTCTTCCTTAGAAGGATGACGGCGAAGTTGTCTCAACATGAACCACAAGTCCAACTGTGCATTCACATGCACCCATTTTATTTGTTATTTCGCCCATATGATATAGTATTCCTTTTTTTAGTCTATCCCATCATAATGGTATATATTTTTTTATTATAAAATAATAAAAGAATAAGAACAATATTGTAGAGAAAAGTAGGGAGAGACAATTCTTATTAATTTTGGGATGATTTACAATGTAATATAACCATGTATTTATAGGGAGATGGTGACTTAGTCATAAAGTAAAATTTCCACAAGATAGACATTCACTCTAAATAGAATTCGATTCATAACACTCCCTCTTGAATGTCTATTCAATGATAATGTGCCTCGTTAAACCTTAACTAAAATAAAACTCAATGGGGAAAAAAATCTAAAAAAGGAAAAAGAATACACATATTTAATAATACGCCTTTTGGTTGCCTCGTTAAAAACTTTGCAAAGAAAACCCAATGGGACAAAACCTTATAAGGGAAAAGAGTGCAACGCGCATTAACTCCCCCTAATAAGAGCATCAATTCACATCCTTAAGCCTTCGCATCCCAATCTTGTACACTAGCTTCTTGAAGGTTGACGTCGACAAAGATTTTATATCAGTTTCAATATATTTTCATAAAGACATAACATAGAGATCTCTTCATTCATATATTCAAGTATCTGAATCTCTCATGAGATATCATGGAGTGTTATGTCATGTGATCTTCTAGATCACTTGCCTCCTTTATTATGATCATTTGTCCCTCTTCTTTGTCAAAAAGTTTATTTGAAATCGATTTGTCTATATGCTTTAGGCGTACTATAGACTTCTTCCTTCTAGGACTTTATAGGAGCATTTGCAATGAGAATATAGTTACTTTCTTTGGGTCAGTAAATGCGTCTGGCATGCTTTACAATAAATTGCACATGAATTATCCTTTTATGAACTTCAAGTTCATATTATTTTATTTGAGGATCTTGATGTATAAATGATAATTCATTCCATGTAACTTTTTCTCAATTGTTGTATCTTGTTTCCCCCTCATGTTAAAAAAAACTAACTTGTTTCCTCAATTTTGAAGATCCATCTTTGTGCGTTATGTTATTAATAAAAATATACACCGCACATTAATAATAATAAGATGGAATTATTTGGTTCCTGACCCTGAACCACTTGTGAGGGGAGAAAATAATATACTTTCGTATATAATGTATATCAAACTGATATATATAACTTTGTTCCCATAAGCAATAGTTTAGATATTAAGTGGAGGCACTCAATAAATTATTTTGCTAAACCAGCTATGATGTAGACCAACTTATCAAGATGAACTTCTTGAATAGAAAATCTGGAATATGCTATAAGTTAAATTAATGAGCAAGTTACCTCGCACATACCGATCAAGTTGTGGGTTAATAATAGTTGCACATGTAACCATCTCATATATGCATCTTATGTGGTATACATGGTAGGTGAATGAGCTCATATTCACCTTTGATATTTCCAGCATTCATGGGATTCAATCCCGTTTTTAATTGGTCAATTAATTAATGAGAACAAGAAATGTAAGAGAATTCGTAAAGAGCTTTCTAGTTCTTTAATATTTACCCATGTGAATTCTCTATTATTTTTGCACATCATGCTTAAATTGATATGGAAAACCAATTATGCCAACTGGATAAATTATCAATATTGATAAACTTCAGATTTACACCATGATGTGTCCAATTATGAATAAAATCCAAGTTTATTATGATATGAGTTTTTATATCAATATCAATTTTTTAGGGTGGGGGGTGGGGGGGGGGGGTGAACCATTCTCCCTCTAGATGGGATCAAAGTGCTGGCTTTTATAGGTGAAAATTTAGGGTTCTTGATTTGGGCGGGATTTTAAAATTCAGATTTTAACTTCGATCGACATACCCGTTTTAATTTGGACGTTGGGGATTTGGATCTTCACGCGATTCTTCTGTGATATGCTTCAGGTTACACTCGAAATAGCAAGATATGCTCTGTCACATAGGGATTTGAAGGTCAAAGCTTGGCTAAAATGAAAGAAAATGCCAAGAGAAAATTCTCCCATGGCAGAGTATGAAAGGGACGATAGAGAGGGGAAAAGGGAGCGTCTGAAGAGAATAGAGAGAGGGAATTAGGGTTAGAAAATATCATGATAGAAAGGATGTGGATTGTTGGATCAAAAATAATGAATGGCTGAGATTAGGCTTAGGATAAAACAAAATAATAAAAATAAAGAAAATACATGGAATTCCCTAGAAGATTAATCTTGGCCATTCAAAAGAACGGATCAGATTAAGTAAGTGGCGGATGTGGGGTCCGAGTGTGGAGAGATGAGGAAGGCGTGTGCTGGGTGTGTGTTGGTCGTAGGTTTTGGACCGTTGGTGCCTATGTGGCGCTGGCGTGAGACTTATGTGGAAAATATTTGAAAAGGAGAATATTATTAGATTGACGTTAAATGAAATTATTTGAGAGATAAAATGTTCGACGTCATCGTAGTAGAAATAACAACAACAACAACAACAACAACAATAATAATAATATTAATAATAATAATAATAATAATAATAATAATAATAATAATAATAATAGTAGTAGTAGTAGTAGTAGTAGTAGTAGTAGTAGTAGTAGTGGTGGTGGTGGTAGTAGTAGTAATAGAATAATAATAATAATAATAATAATAATAATAATAATAATAATAATAATAATAATAATAATAATAATAATAATAACCCCAATAACATTATCTAATGACAAAAAATAGAATAATAAAATATCAATAATAATTAAATAAAAATAGTAAAATAAATATCCTTACATAATAAACAATATTAGAAGCTCAAATAAATAATTTGGAAGAAAAGAGGGACAAAATTGGATGTTAACACCGAGGGACCTCGGGTGGATTCCAGATGGCTCACGGATCAAATTTGGAATTTGAAGAAGGGCTGAAACAGCTGATACATGGTGTAACCGCACATGCGAGGTTTTGGTCGCAATTGCAAAGCCGCAGAAGCAGACATGAAGTCGCAGATGGTATGGGCGTAGGAGAGCTGGGACCGCAGATGCGGTCAGAGTTCCGCAGAAGCGGGACTGCATCAGCGGAAGATTGATCGCAAAAGTAGAAGAGGGGCAGCTTGGAGTGGACCGCAGATGCGGTCAGGGTTCCGTAAAAGCGGGATCGCATTTGGGAAAGATAGGTCGTAGAAGTGAAAGAGGAGGCCTGGTAAGGGAACCGCTGAAGCGGTATTTGGACCGCACCTGCGGAACTGCAAAAGCATTCATAGGACCACAGGTGCGAAAATTGTTGAAGGCAGAATGGTTGTTTTAAAGTCGGGGTTTAGCCATTTCCTATGATTTTTTGGGGCGATTCTTGGAGTATCTCTTTAGAAGGTTTTCATCATCAATGACAAGGTAAGTTACTCCTGCCTATTTTGAGTTAAATACATCAATTATGTATGGACTTGAGCATGAAATTTGTATAAAACTTGGGGTTTGAGGGAAGAAGTAGAAAATTAGTATTCTTAGAATTTGACCACGATTTTGGTTCTAGAATTTAGAAAAAATCATATTTGAGTTCGTGAGGCAATAGGTAATCTTTATCTACGAAAGTTTTTAGATTCCGGGCAAGTGAGCCCGAGGGCTTTTTGATTGGGGTTAGGAATTGTTATAAATTGAATTACAATGAGTACCTTATCATATATTAACGGGTTTAAATAATTATTGGCATAATTTTGGAGCGTTGTGTATCGATTCAAGTCTTCGTAAGGGCGCGGAATGCTAGTTATGGATATTCGGAGCAAGGTGAGTCTCCTTTCTAACCTTGTAAGAGGGAATTGTCCCCATAGATGCATTAATTGATTATGTGCTCCTATTTGTGGGGGCTACGTATGCACGAGGTGACGAGAGTCTGTGCGTAGCTACTATTATGCTACTGTCCGGGTAGTATAGGACCCAAAAGCATGCTATACTTCGATTAACTGTAAACCTATTGACAAGCCCGAATTTCTTAAACCACATCGAATTAATAAATAAAGTTAAAAAAAGGATTAGACTTCTTTTCTTAAATTGTTAAAAGAGAAAGTGGCTTTTATATGAATAAATATTCACTAATAAATTCATAATTTTCTATCTGAGCATGTATTTCAATGTGTACCCGCGTCGCATGTATGATTCGCGAGCACGGTGATTGTTTAATTTATGTTGACTGCGTCGCATAGATAGTTTGCGAGTGGGGTAACAAATGCAACTATGGTTCGCACCATTCGACCCTCGGTAGTGCATAATTTGTTTTCTGTTGGAGCGAGCCGTACGCTTCAGCATGATTTGTGAATGCTTGTATTGCTTGTCTTGAAACTTATTAAAGTTGTTATAGCTTCTTTCTGGCTTGAGAATAATTGTATAAATGATAAAAAGGAAATTTGAAAATTTCCTATAAAGGAAAAATTGTTCATTTGCTTCAACTATCGAATTATATCATGTTTATAAAAATTCACGATTTAACATATTGTTGATATATCATTATTGGACCACTAGCAAGTATCAAAGTCGACCATCTCGTCTCTACTTCTTTGAGATTAGATAGGATATTCATTGAGTACACGTTATTTTCGTACTCATATTACACTTCAGTGCATTTTTGTTGCACATGTATATGTAACTCTAGCGGCCTACTGGGCGTAGCAGCATGGATGATTCTGGGACTAGGTGAATTGCATTATTCAAGGCGGCCCACGGCTAGTATAGCCCCTTCCAATATATTATATTTACTTCCTGTCCACTGTATTCCGGATGTATGTTGTATTTTATTTCCTTCTCAGTAGGTGCTCATGCACTTGTGATACCGGGTGCTGGGATGATTTTGAAATATTTTGTGCTAATTGCTTATTATTTAATTTGAATCAAAGTAGTTATCTTTTTATTTAAATTGAAGGAAAATCTTAGTTTTCAAGATTGTTAAAAAATGAGAACTTAATCAAGTAATTTGGGTTGGCTGGCCTGGTAGTAGTGTTCGTCGCCATCACGACCCTTAGTGGATTTTGGGTCGTGACAATCTCTTTACATTTTCTGTTTATATGTTATTATATTTTTTTTTCCAGAATTCGTTTACAAATACAGATTACTAATAAGATTAACAAATTCGATTTGTATTTTGCATTGTGTTATATTCATTATTTTGGAGTTTAAAACCTTTTTGGTTTTTTACTTGTTTAATACCTTTTTGGTTTTTTACTCCATTGGATATTAAAATCGATGTGATTTAACGTTTGTTTGTGTTATTATTTTATAGAAATGGCTAATGTTAATGGGAACCAGACTATTCTAATGGTGACTTCAAATGTATCAACAAGCCAAACATTGGCGTTGGCACCAGCGGAGAAACTCAAAAAAAATTTCAAATTAGATTTTAAGCGGTGGCAGCGAAAGACGTTCTTATATTTGACTACTTTAGGTGTGCAAAATTTCATCAAGGAAGATGTTATTGTTTTGCCCGATGAAACTCCAGAGAATGAATGCTTTCTCGTGATTGAGGCGTGGAAGCATATTGACTTTCTGTGCAGGAATTATGTTCTTAGCGGATTGGAGTACGATTTGTATAATGTATACTTTGTCGTGGAGATGTCAAAAAGATTTTGGACTGCGGTTGAAAAGAAATATAAAACTGAAGATGCCGGGTTGAAAAAATTTATTGCCACTAAGTTTTTGCGCTACAAAATGGTATATAGCAAGTCTGTTTATCACACATCTTTTTGTTACACACCTACCCCGAAGGATAAATGTATAAGGGAGTTTTTCCATTTAAAGTGATATTATTTGAAATGAGATTACTTATTTATTTTAAGAGTCGCCACTTGGGAAAGGATTGGCTTTTGGTATCCCAAGTTACCGGTTTAATTTGAATCCTAAATCAAAGAAAATTGTTGACTTCCCAATTGGAGTTTGCGAATCAGAAATTCCGTGTAAGGAATTTTGTTGATCCGAGAGAAGGTGTTAGGAACCCCAGATCCCGTGGTTCTAGCATGGTCGCTTAAATTATTATAAATGGCTAAAATATAATTTTTATTCTTGCTCTAACCTATAGTGCAATTTTATAGTTATTTACCGCTTTTCAATTATTTTTTACGAAAGTAGACGTCGTTTAAAAATATGTTTTCGATTCACGTCACATGAAATGTACCCGGATCCTCGACACATTCTTATTCATTATTTTTGGACTTGAATTAGGGTCGCGTGAAATGCACACCCGTATTTAAGATGGTAAAATTATTAAAAGCGCGCCTAAAGTGACTAACGGGTTATTATCTTTGTGAAGAACTGTAAAATTCGCTAAACGGTATGCCCTGAATTCTAAGTATTTTTAATGAAGCATTTAATGAGGGCCTCGCAAGATTTTCTATTTCTTTTGTTTTTTCTCTAAAAGGGCCTACTTAATTTACATTTATAAATTTGGGCTTCGAGTTCAAGTCCGAATTCAAACAAAAGGGAGGACCCTCTTAATTTGAAACTGCTACCTAAATCGAAAGCCTAAATTCATATTGCAAATTATACTCCCATATTCCTAATATAATTTTTAAAGGGATTTACTCAACTATAAAAAACCACGGATGTTTATGATTATTTTCCTAAATTACTAAAATCACTTTTAACAGTAAAAATTGCAATGATGGGAATTGAAGCATAATATGATATAAAATAGATACATTGTTGACAGAATAATGCGTCACCAAGATTAATTGCCCGTATTGAACACATACGAACAAGCAAGGATTTATGTAGATATAATTGTTGAATTTGGCAAACAATTTAGTCCCACATCGGTTGGGAGTAAGTTTGGGGGAGGGGGGGGGGGGGGGTTTCCCTATAAAAGAAGGCCTAATGTTTAGGATTTAAACACACCTCTCATTTGCCTTCTTATCTTCTTAAGACATTTGTATCTTCTCTCTTTAGTATTATTTCACTTATATTTTGGAGTGGAATAAAATATTGGTTGTGTCCGAGGAGTAGGCAAAATTAGTCGAACCTCGTAAATTCTGGTGTTCCTTTTATTGTTGCTTTATTGTCTTATTTATTATTTGGTGGCTGCCATAATTTTTGGTATAGTAGTTGTGACTCATTCATACTATGTACATTTGGCTTCCGCAACAATTGGTATCAGAGCCAAGGTATTATCTCGGTATGCTCTGTGGTTGAAGCGTAGTCTCATCTTCCACATCAGAAAAGATTTTTCTTGGTAACTGAGTCAAGGTTCTGTCTCGGTATGCTCTGTGGTTGCAGCTTAGTCTGATCTTCCACACCCGAAAGGAAATAATCTTGATTTGTGTCGTCGGCTATTAAATAATATTTGTGTCAAAGATGGGAGACAATAAACAAGAAGAATCTACATCAAGTATCAGCAATACGTCATCATTGACATCTTCGCTTATGACAAGAATTGTGTCAAATGCGAAATTTGCGGTAGAAATTTTTGACGGGTCCGGACAATTTGGGATGTGGCAAGGCGAGGTTCTAGTTGTCCTTTTTCAATAAGGGCTAGATCTTGCTATTGAAGAAAAGAGACCAGATGGTATTGGAGAAAAAGATTGGAGAATTATCAACTGTGTTGCTTGCGGTACCATTCGATCCTACCTTGCTAGAGAGCAGAAATATCCATACACAAAGGAAACTTCTGCTAGTAAATTATGGAAAGCACTGGAGGATAAATTTTTGAAGAAAAACGGTCAAAATAAATTGTACATGAAGAAGAGACTGTTTCACTTCACCTATGTTCCTGGTACCACGATGAATGAACATATCACCAGTTTCACTAAGTTGGTCACAAATTTGCAAAATATGGATACAACTTATGATGATGGTGACTTGGCCTTGATGTTGTTGGCATCACTTCCTGACGAGTACGAGCACCTTGAAACTACTCTACTCCATGGAAATGACGAAGTTTCTCTCCGAGAAGTTTGTTTGGCTTTGTACGGCTATGAACAAAGAAAGCGAGAAAAACAGAAGGGCGGAGAAGGAGAAGCACTGTTCGTGAGGGGTCGTCCTCAAAATCAAACGATGACAAGGAAAGGAAGATCTAAGTCAAGATCTAAACCCAGCAAAGATGAATGTGCCTTTTATCGAGAAAAGGGGCACTGGAAGAAAGACTGTCCGAAGTTGAATAATAAGGCCAAACATAACAATGGAAAGGGCATTATGGATTCAAATATAGCTGATTGTGATGATTCAGATTTCTCATTAGTTACAACGGAGCCTTCAACGTCATCAGACATATGGTTGATGGACTCGGCTTGTAGCTATCATATGTGTCCCAACATGGATTGGTTTGTGGACTTTCAAGAAGGAGAATATGGAGTCATCCAAACAGCGGATAACAGCCCTCTTACCTCATATGGAATTGGTTCAATACGATTAAGGAACCATGATGGAATGATTCGAACATTAACAGATGTTCGATATGTACCGGGTTTGAAGAAAATCTCATCTCTGTGGGAGCCCTGGAATCAAAAGGGTTCAAAATTATTACACAAAATGGAGTGATGAGAGTATGTTCCGGTGCACTAGTGGTAATGAAGGCCAATCGGAAGAATAATAACATGCACCGTTATCTCGATAGTACAGTTATTGGGACAGTGACAGTGACAGTGACGTCCAGTGACAACAAAGAGGCAGAAGCAACCAGGCTATGGCACATGCGCTTGGGACATGCTGGAGGAAAATCCTTGAAAACTCTATCAGATCAAGGATTGTTGAAAGGGGTGAAAGCTTGCAATTTGGAGTTTTGTGAGCATTGTGTCAAAGGGAAACAGACAAGGGTTAAATTTGGTACAGCAATCCATAATACTAAAGGCGTTTTGGATTATGTACACTCTGACTTTGGGGTCCTTCCAAAACACCTTCGTTGGGTGGGAAGCACTATTTTGTGACCTTTGTTGATGATTTTTCCCGAAGAGTATGGGTGTATACAATGAAGAGCAAAGATGAAGTGTTGGGAATTTTTCTCAAATGGAAGACGATGGTGGAGAATCAAACAGGCAGGAGGATCAAGTGTATTCGCACATACAATGGAGGTGAATACAAAAATGATTATTTCAATAAGGTCTGTGATAATGATGACATCGTCCCACACTTCATTGTCAGACATACACCACAACAGAATGGAGTGGCAGAACGCATGAACCGGATCTTGCCGGAGAAGGTACGGTGTATGTTGTCCAATGCTGGCTTGGGCAAAGAATTTTGGGCTGAGGCAATTACAAATGCATGCCACCTCATTAATCGCTTACCATCTGCTGCTATTGATGGCAAGACACCATTTGAAAAATGGTATGGAAAGCCTGCTGTAGATTACGACTCTTTGCAGGTGTTTGGCTCAACTGCATATTATTATGTGACAAAGTCAAAATTGGATCCAAGGACAAAGAATGCTATTTTTATGGGGATTACTTCTGGAGTCAAAGGATACCGCTTATTGTGTCCTATGACAAAGAAAGTAATATTCAGCAGGGATGTTACCTTCGATGAATCTGCTATGGTAAACAAGGTAACAAATGCAGATACCAAACAAGATGATGGTGCTTCTAAGTAGGTGGAGTTTGAGGGAAAATTTATTTTTCCTACACAAGAAGCAGTGGAGGAAACAAATGAAGATTATCCTCTGGAAGGAGAGCCAGTAGAGGAGATTCCAACCCAGGAATCTCAGCAACAACTTGAATCAATAGCAACCAGCTAGGCCAAAAAGGAAAATTACGAAACCTGTTCGTCTCATAGAGACAGTTGCTTGTGCAACCGCAATTGTAGCTGATGATATTCCTACCGCTTATAAAGACGCAGTCCAAAGTTCAGAAGAAGATACGTGGAGGATATCCATGAATGATGAAATACAGTCCCTTCATCAGAATCATACACGGAGATTGGCCAATCTCCCGAAGGGAAAGAAAGCAATTGGGTGCAAATGGGTATTTGCAAAGAAAGAAGGATTTCCTAACCAAGAAGATGTCCGCTACAAAGTAAGATTGGTGGCCAAATGATATGCTCAAAAGAAGGAAATTGATTACAATGAAATATTTTCTCCAGTTGTAAAACATTCCTCCATTAGAATTATGTTGGCTTTGGTAGCACAGTTGGATTTGGAACTAGTTCAGATGGATGTAAAAATTGCATTTTTACATGGAAACTTGGAGGAGGAAATCTATATGACTCAGCCAGAAGGATTCAAAGTTGCTGGAAAGGAAAATATGGTGTGCAAACTTGAAAATCATTGTACGGATTGAAACAACCTTCTAGACAATGGTACAAGCGATTTGACAAGTTTATGCTGCAGCAAGGGTACAAGAGAAGCAAGTACGATCATTGTGTGTATTTGCGCAAGCTTAAAGATGGTTCCTTTATATATCTTCTCCTATATGTTGATGATATATTGATAGCTTCCAAGAATTCGGAAGAAATTGATAAGTTGAAGATTCAACTGAAGAAGGAGTTCGAGATGAAGGATCTGGGTGAGGCGAAGAAAATTCTTGGCATGGAGATAATAAGAGATAGACGTTCAAAGAAACTCTGTTTATCTTAGAAAGAATATTTGAAGAGAATACTACAACGTTTTGGCATAGATGACAAGACTAAGCCAGTTAGTACTCCACTTGCTCCTCATTTTAAGCTAAGTATTACTATGTCGCCATTGGATGAAGCTGAACGAGAGTATATGTCAAAGGTACCATACGCAAATACTGTTGGTAGCTTGATGTATGCAATGGTATGTACGAGACCTGACATTTCACAAGATGTTGGAGTTATTAGCAGATATATGCACAATCCAGGAAAGGAGCATTGGCAAGATGTGAAGTGGATTCTGCGGTATATTCATAATACTGTAGATGTCGGGTTAGTTTTTGAGCAGGAAGGCAATCAGTCTGTAGTTGGATATTGTGACTCAGATTTTGCGGGTGATCTGGACAAACGAAGATCAACTACTGGTTATGTGTTTACTTTTGCAAAGGCACCGGTTAGTTGGAAGTCTACTTTGCAGTCAACAGTTGCTTTGTCTACAACAGAGGCAGAGTACATGGCTATTACAGAGGCCGTGAAGGAGGCAATTTGGCTTCAAGGATTGCTAAAGGAGCTTGGTGTTGAACAAAAAGGTATCACAATTTTTTGTGATAGTCAAAGTGCTATTCAGTTAGCGAAGAACCAACTTTATCATGCAAGGACGAAGCACATTGATGTTCGGTATCACTTCATACGAGAAATCATAGAAGAAGGTGTAGTTACGGTGAAGAAAATTCACACTACGGAGAATCCTGCTGATATGCTGACAAAGGTGGTGACTGTGAATCAAGTTTCAACATTGTTTGGATTTGATCAACATTGTTGAACACTGGAGATTGAAGATGAAGACACAACCAAAATTTGTTATAGAGAGAAAATTGAAGATGTGAAATTTTTGCCAAGGTGGAGATTTGTTGAATTTGGCAAACAATTGAGTCCCACATCGGTTGGGAGTAAGTTTGGGGGGATTTTCCCCCTATAAAAGAGGCCTAATGTTTAGGATTTAAACACACATCTCATTTGCCTTGTTATCTTCTTAAGACATTTGTATCTTCTCTCTTTAGTATTATTTCACTTATATTTTGGAGTGAAATAAAATATTGGTTGTGTCCGAGGAGTAGGTAAAATTAGCCGAACCTCGTAAATTCTGGTGTTCCTTTTATTATTGCTTTATTGTCTTATTTATTATTTGGTGGCTGCCAAAATTTTTGGTATAGTAGTTGTGACTCATGCAGACTATATATATTTGACTTCCGCAACAATAATCAACTAAGCTTTTTGGGTCACGTATGCAAGCTGAAATATCATTAACATCTAGTACTACTAGAAAACAAAGTTCAATACTATAATGGCTGACATTTACCGAACAAACAGAAATACAGCTGGTACGATAAGCTGCCCACGTTCAAACCAACAGAATTCCATGTTGACAAATCAGAGGCTAAATCAAACAAATGACATAACAAGAAACTTGAAATTCCATTGCCTTTTGAAACTAAAATGCAGTTAAAGAAAAACAAATGTAGCAGATTGCTTAAATGGAACTGGAGAAAAAGAATAAGAAGATCAGATACCGAAAAACACAATGACCAAAAGGAATACAAAGATGACCAAAATGACAAATCCATAGGAACTGGGGATAACAAATATACACTAGCCTAAGTGTCGATACATTACGAGATGTTCTTACATGAACTCTCACTTTTATAACACAAAACCAAAAGACAATTTTCAGCAATTTGTTTTTAAAGAAGAAACCAACTTTATGAGCTTCATACAGACTGATTGACAACTTATTTTAGAGATTAACGATGTAGAGACAATAATTAAAATTACCCTACCGTTTCATCCAAACAGCTAGCAGCAGTCAACAAATCCGGTAATCAACAACGAACAGCTCTAAATTTCAACTTGAAAAAGCAACTTTGAAAACTCAAATTCGTACGTAAAACTCAAAGTGTAATTAAACACTAATACTCCAAACAATCAACAACCAAATCAGGGATCATAGAATCAAATCGAACTACAATCCAAACCTATCAAAACTAAACATATTCATTATTATTAATCTGTGAACACGAAAGTAAATAGAACACCAACAACTAAAGGTTATCTATGTAAACTAAACGAGGAGGGGAGGAACAAAAGTGAACCTGTTATGTGACAACCCAAAGGGTCATCACCATTTTTCCTCATCCGTTCCGTGCTTCTCACGCCTTGAAAACTCATTTTCTATCGCCCCGATTTGCATGCACAGTCAGAGCGCGTAGTTGAAAAGGTTTTATGTTGAAATATGTGAATTCTATAAAAAATTTAAAGAATTTTGACATTAATATGATTATAGTTGACTCTGGTCAATATTTTTGGTAAACGGACCCGGTCCCGAGATCAGACTGTCCCGAAAGGTCCGTAGAAAAATATGGGACTCGGGCATGTGCCTAGAGTCGAAATCCGAGGTCTAGAACCTGAGTAAAAGATTTTTTCTGAAATTATTAAGGAAAATGAGAATGAAAATTGATTAAAAGACTATGGTATCAGACTCGTATTTTGGTTCCGACGTCCGGTACAAATCTTATATATTATTTAAGCGCTTCCTGTAAAGTTTGGTTGAAAACGTACGTCATTTGATGTGTTTCAGACCTAAATAGTTAAAGTTAAGGTTTATGAACTTTGAAATGAAAAGTGACGATCTTGGGTTTAATTCATTGAATTTTATGTTATTTTAACACTTTGATCACTAGAGCAAGTTTGCATGATGTTTTTGAGTCAGTGTACATATTTGGTTTGGAGCCCCGAGGGCTCGGGTGAGTTTCGGATGGATAACGGGGTGGTTTTGGACTTGGAAAAGCTGCAGAAAATCTGCAGCAGATGCATAGTGATTTCCTTCTATGCGACCGCATAGGTATAACTGCGATCGCATAGAGCAAAGATGAGGGGTCCCGAAATCCTTCTATACGATCGCATAGTTTGCCATTTTCCTTCTACGCGATCGCACTCCTCTCTCATGCGATCACATTGTACAAACCTGGCCCCCTCACATTTTTCTTCTATGCGTTCGCATCACCCTTTGTGCGATCGCAGTGGTCAACGTACCTATCCTTAAGCAATCACATGAGTTTTTTCGCGATCGTATAGAGTATTTTTCTGGCAGTTATATTTTAAAAATCACAAAAATAGTAGCTATGAGTTCTATCACAAAAATACACGAGCCCTCTTCTCTCCCAAGCCTTAGGAAGCCATTAAAGCTCCCAAGCTTCAAGACCACTTGAGTAAGTAATTTTCCACTTATTTTCTTTACTTTTTCGTCATTAATTAGCAACTTTCTAAGCCTAAATCATGAAGTTGAAGGTAGAATTATGGGTTTTGAGCAAAGTTAGGGTTTTGAGAATTTTGGATAATTCGACCACAATTTGGGGTTGAATCTTAAAACAAATTATATCTTTGGATTCGTGGGGTTATGTGTGATTGATTTCTAGTCCGAACCTTGTGTTTCGACCACGTGGGCCCTGGGGTATTTTGGGAATTTTGAGTAAAACTCGGGAAAACTATTTTTATGCATTCAAACCAATTCGTATAGTGTTTATTAAAGTAATTGAACAAATTGTGATTAGATTCGAGCGAATTGGAGGTTGAATCACGAGGTAAATCAATAGTTGAAGGTTAAGAGGACTTCAAGGCTTTGAGGTAAGAGTTTGGTCTAACCCTAGTTTGAGAGAATAGGAGTTGAGTCTTGTTGCTAATTGCTCTGTGATCAAGTACGATGTACAGGCATGGTGACGAGTATCTATACATTTGTGTCGAGCATGACCGTGAGTCCTTATAATGTGAATTCCATGTTATTGGAGAATGTCTATACACTGTGAATAACGTGTGAACAATAAATGATTATTAAATTTTTTGGAGCGTTGTCTCAGAATAGTAAAGTGAATTATAAGATGAGTAAAGTAAAGAAAAAGGAAATGTTGTTGATTATTCTCTCACCGGGACGTAAGTATTTAATATGTATTCTCTCTTGTCGGGATGATTGAACAATTAATTGTGCTTCCTTCTTGAGATTATTGTACTATTAATTATGCTCCTTTGCCGGGATGATTGAGCTGTTAATTGTACTCCCTTGCCGGGATGTTTGGTATGTATTTGTCTACTGTGTGTCCCTTGATTTTGACTGTTGCTTGGGGACTCAGATTGTTAAATGATATTGAGGAGCAGGTTGTATGCCGCAACAATGATAAATGATAAATAATGTGGTCGGGTTGCACGCTACAACAGTGATATATTGAGCGGGTTGCACGCCACAACAATGGTAAATATGGAACGGGTTGCACGCTGCAACAGTTGTTGATATTTGTGGTTACGTTTGAATATTGATTTCTTGTTTCACTGTGGAATTAAGCTGTTTTTGGTTGTTACTCTGGATTACTATTTAATTGTATTTCCCCGCAGCATGTTCCCCCTCCCATGTTGTTGATTTCTTGCTATTCAATTTACACTGTATATTAATACTGCACAGGTTCATATGGTGTCCAGTCTAGCCTCGTCACTGCTTTGCTGGGGTTAGGCTAGTCACTTACCAGCACATGGGGTCGGTTGTGCTGATACTACACATCTGTTCATTTTTGCACAGGACCATGTTTTGAGCAGCAACAATAGTAGTTCGATAGCAAGATCTTATTATCACGAGACTGAGGTAGCCTTGCAGGCGTCCGCAGGCCCGGCGTCTCTTCTTATACTTTTCATTTATATTAGGGTCTCATGGTTTCGAGACAGACAGTTGTTATATTTCTTTCAGACAGTTATATGTAGTTTATTCTTAGTGGTTCGTGAGTATGTGATACCAAATCGTGGGTAGAGGATGTTGTTGAGTATTTCGTATTTATTTTAGACTTATAAAAAATTAGACTTCCACAGTTATTGTTATTATTATTATTATTTATTCTATTAAATTGATAACATGATGGTTTTACTTATGAAAATGGTGAGTAAATTGGCTTGCCAAGATACCACGAGTAGGTTCCATCACGATCCCGATGGTGGGAAATCTGGGTCGTGACAAGTTGGTATCAGAGCACTAGGTTACATAGGTCACACAACTCACGAACAAACTTAGTAGAGTTTGAAGGGTAGGTACGAAGACGTATGTACTTGTTCCCCAGAGTCTATTGAGTTAGGAAAAATCCCTCATTTGTTCTTTATTTTCGTGCGATTTGGTTCCTCAAATGCTGATTGAATTTCTACTTTATTCTTTCACAGATGGAGAGAATACGCGCTTCCTCATCCGCTGATCAGCAGTCCGATCCCCAAGCAGCTCCCGCGAGGGGCAGAGACCGAGGTCGTGTCGGAGGCCATGGTAGGGGCAAAGCTTAGCCCCAGGTAACAGTTCCAGATGTGGAGCCTCATAGTGATAATGGTGAGGAGGTTCTAGCCGCATCAGCTCTAGTGGGCCCAGCTCAGGTCCCAGGAGGGGTCATGTTCACCTCGGATCTTCAGGATGCTCTAGTCTGGATAGCAGGCTTTATGGAAAGTGTTGCCAGAGCAGGTTTGCTGCCAGTAGCACCAGCCACTTCTCAGGCTGGAAGAGAGGTTCAGACTCCTGTTACGCGTACTTCGGAGCCAGTAGCTCCCCAGGCTTAGGACTTAGTGGTTCAGCCCATAGCGGCGGCTCAGACAGGCATTACAGTTCAGGTCGGAGATGGAGCGGCCATGTCTTCAGATACCTTGTGGAGACTTAATCGGTTTTCCAAGCTTTTTACCACCACTTTCAGCGGTGCTTCATTGGAGGATCTCCAGGATTTTCTATTCAGTTGTCATGAGATTCTCAGGACTATGGGTATAGTAGAGACCAACATGGTCAATTTTTGCACCTTCAGGCTTGCAGGATCCGCCAAGACTTGGTGGAGTGATTTTTGCCTATCTAGAGCAGCAGGGTCCCCAGCTTTGACATGGGATCAGTTTGTAGAGTTATTCTTGGAGAAGTTTCTCCTCGTCACTCAGCGGGAAGCATTTTGTAGGTAGTTTGAGCGCCTCCAGTAGTGCTCCATGACCGTTACTCACTACAAAACTAGATTTGTGGATTTAGCATGCCATGCAGTTGAGATACTCCCTTTAGTGCGGGAGAGGGTCCGAATAATCATTGATGGATTGATTTGATCCGTATTTAGATGGTCATGAGAGTTGTTAGTCATATTTCCTTTCAGAAGGCGGCCAATGCAGCCCGCAGAGTTGAGATGGCCCTCACTCGGGGAGGTGGTCAGATGTCGGACAAGAGGCCTCGTTATTCTAGCAGATTCAGTGGTGCCTCATCTGGAAGCAGGGATTCTTATGATAGGGGCCAGTCTTCTAGGCCTTTATAGTCATCCCTCCAGGCTTTACGGGGTGGTTTAGGTGATCGTGGTTTTCGTGAGTAGTATTCAGATCAGCAGCCTATTAGTCCACCCCCACTTCAGATCTCCAGGGGAGGACATTCTGGTTGACAGGGTCAGTAGTCACAGCAGTCGAGGTCTTGTTAAGGTTGTAGTGGGGCCGATCACATTGTCAGGTTTTGCCCTCGAGCATCGGGCAATTCTTAGCAACAAGGTCCTTGCCCGTAATTCAAGCACCAGTTGACCCACAGCCTGCCCAGCCAGCCAGGGGCGGGGGTAGGGATCATAGAGGTAAAGGTCAAGATCGTAGAGGTGGAGGCCGTCCCACCAGGGGTAGAGGCCAGCCGATGGATGATCGTCCCAGAGACATGGTTCAGGGAGGTGATGCTGAGCTCCAATTTTATGCTTTGCCAGCTAGGCCACAGGCGGAGGCGTCAGAAACTGTGATTATAGGTACCATCTAGTTTGCGATAGAGATGCTTCAGTACTATTTGACACTATGTCTACATATTCATATGTGGCTTCCCATTTTGCACCCTTCCTGGCTATGTCTATTTATGCCTTGGACATTCCTGTCTATGTATCTACGCCGGTGAGTGACTCTATAGTAGTCGACAAGGGTGCACCATTCCTGCGTGGTTATGTTTGAGGGTTTTGAGGCCCGTATTGATTTGTTACTATTACATATGGTGGAATTTGATGTTATATTAGGGATGGATTGATTGTCCCCATATCATGCTAACCTAGCTTGTCACGCCAAGACCATGACCTTGGCTTTGTTAGAATTACCTCGACTAGAGTGGAAAGGGACCCAGGTCACACCACCCGCAATATTATTTAATAAGTTAAGGCTCGACGTATGTTCGAGAAGGGTGTTTAGCTTATCTGGCGTATGTTCGCGACTCCAGCGCAGAGGTTCCTTCTATTGACTCTATTCCTATTGTACAGGAGTTCCCTGAGGTTTTTCTTTCAGACCTGCCGGGTATGCAGCCCGATATTTTAACTTCTGTATTGATCTAGTTTTGGGCACTCAGCCTATTTCTATTCTGCCAGATCGCATGGCCCTTCCAAAGTTAAATGAGTTAAAGGATCAGTTGTAGGACTTGCTAGAGAAGGGATTTATCAGGCCTAGTGTTTCTCCTTGCAGTGCGCCGATGTTATTTGTGAAGAAGAAGGATGGTACGATACGGATGTATATTGATTACCAACAATTAAACAAAGAGACGATAAAGAATAAGTATCCACTCCCGAGGATGGATGATTTGTTCGACTAGCTCCAGGGAACAAGGGTGTTCTCAAAGATAAACTTGAGGTCTCACTACCATCAGCTGAAGATTAGGGCGTCTGATGTCCCTAAGACAACATTCCGCACTCGGCATGGGCACTATGAGTTTTTAGTCATGTCTTTTTGGTTGACCAATGCCCCAACAACATTTATGGAGTTTATGAATTGAGTGTTTAGACCCTATCTAGATTTATTCGTGATAGTCTTTATAGATGATATCCTGGTGTACTCTCGTAACCAGGAAGAGCACGAGCAGCACCTCAGAGTGGTTATTCAGACTCTGAAGGATAATCATCTATATGCTAAGTTTTCAAAATGTGAGTTCTGGTTGAGTTCAGTTGCATTTCTGGGTCATATTGTATTAGTAGAGGGTATTCAGGTGGACCCAAAGAAGATTGAGGCAGTTAAGAATTGGCATCAACCAGCTTCAGTGACCGAGATTCGGAGTTTCTTGAGGTTAGCAAGCTACTACCATCGATTTGTAGAGGGGTTCTCTTCTATTGCAGCCTCGATGACCGGGTTGACCCAGAAGGGTGCCCTGTTTAAGTGGTCAGATGAGTGTGAGACGAGCTTTCAGAAGCTCAAGACAGCTTTGACTACGGCACCAGTGTTGATTTTACCCACAGGTTCAGGGCCTTACACAGTTTACTATGATGCTTCTCATACTGGGCTTGGGATAGTATTGATGCAGGATGGCAAAGTTATTGCCTATGCCTCGAGATAGTTGAAAATCCATGAGAAGAATTATCCGATTCATGACCTAAATTTGGCAGCAATTGTTCATGCCTTAAAAATTTGGAGGCATTATCTATATGGTGTGGTGTGTGAGGTATACACAGATCAAAAGAGTCTTCAGTACTTGTTCAAACAGAAGGAGTTGAATGTGCGGCAGAGGAGATGGCTAGAGTTGTTGAAAGATTATGATATTACTATCTTATATCACCAGGTAAGGCTAATATAGTGGTCGATGCGTTGAGTAGAAAGTATGCATGTATGGGTAGTCTTGCTTATATTCCGGTCAACCAGAGACCGCTTGCTTTAGATGTTCATGCCTTAGCCAACCGATTTGTGAGATTAGATATTTCTGAGCCTAGCAGAATGTTGGCTTGCACGGTTGCTCGTTCTTCTCTATTGGAGCATATCCGTGAATAATATTTTGATGTTCACCATTTGTGTGTCCTGAGAGACACGGTTCAGCGTGGAGGTTCTACGAAGGTAACCTTAGGTGATGACGGGGTGTTGAGATTGCATGGGCGAATTTGTGTGCCCAATGTTGATGGGATTCGAGAGTTGATCTTAGCGAAGGCCCACAATTCTCGGTATTCTATTCACCCGGGTGCCGCGAAGATATATCAGGACTTGCGGCAACATTATTGGTAGCGTAGGATGAAAATGGACATTATTGCGTATTTTCTCGGTGTTTAAATTATCAGCAGGTCAAATATGAGTATCAGAGGGCTGGTGGTGTGTTTCAGAGAATTAAGCTTCCCGAGTGGAAGTGAGAGCGGATTATAATGGATTTCATTACTGGACTTCCATTGATTCAGAAGAAGTTTGATGCTATTTGGGTTATTGTTGATAGGATGATCAAGTCAGCACATTTCATTCAATCTAGTAGCAGTCTCCTATTCATCCGAGATGTAAGAAGATTTATATCCGGGAGATTGTTCACCTTCATTGGGTGCTGCTATCTATTATCTCAGATCGTGGTATGCAGTTTACATCGTGCTTCTGGAGAGTGGTTCAGCAAGAGTTAGGCACCCAGGTTCAGTTGAGCACAACATTCCATCCTTAGATAGATGGTTAGTCCGAGAGGACTATTCAGATTTTGGAGGATATGCTCCGAGCTTGTGTCATCGACTTTGGAGGCTCGTGGGACCGATTTTTGCCTTTAGCAGAGTTTGCCTACAACAACAACTACCAGTATAGCATTCAGATGACTTCATATGAGGTGTTGTATAGGTAGGCGATGCTGGTCTCCAGTCGGATGGTTTGAGCCGGGAGAGGCACATTTGTTAGGTACTGACTTAGTTTAGGAGGCCTTAAATAAGGTCAAAACTATTCAAGAGAGGCTGCGTTCAGCTCTGTCTAGGCAGAAGCGTTATGCAAACCGTAATGTTCAAGATATAGATTTCATGGTTGGTGAGCGGGTATTGCTCCGGGTGTCACCTATTAAGGGCGTGATGAGGTTCGGAAAGAAAGGCAAGCTTAGCCCTAGGTACATTGGTCCGTTTGAGATTCTTGATCGATTTGGAGAGGTGGCCTATAGACTTGCATTTCCACCTAGCTTATCAGTCGTGCATCCAGTTTTGCATGTATCTATGCTTTAGAGGTATCACAACGACCCTACACATGTGTTAAACTTCAGCACTGTCCTATTGGACAATGATTTATCTTACGAAGAGGAGCCGGTAGCTATTCTAGACTGGCAGGTTCGATAGTTGAGGTCGAAGAGCTTTCCTTTAGTGCATGTGTAACGACCCGGCCGGTTATTTTTGAAATTTACGCCCGATCCCCAATTTAACTATTTCCCTAAGTTCATTTTTGCTATTGTGGTTTGCCGGGCGGTTCGGTTCTAGAATCTGGAGTGTTTTGGGACACTTAGTCCCTAAATGAGAGCTTTGTAGTTGAATAATGGTCCGTTTTCGGAACGGTGTTAAGACGGCCTAGGAATGGAAATCCAATGGTTTCGTTAGCTTCGTTAGGTGATTTCGGGGTTAAGAGCGTGTTTGGAATGTATTTTGGAAGTCCGTAGCTCATTTAGGCTATAAATGCCGAAAGTTAGTATTTTGGCCAATTCCGGTTGATAGGTGAAATTTTGATCCAAAGGTCGGAACGGAATTCCGGAAGTTGTTGTAGCTTTGTTAGATGATTTGGGATATGCGTGCAAAATTTGAAGTCATTCGGACATGTTTTGGTTGGGTTTTTGACCGAAGGTGTATTTTGGAAGTTTTAAAGGAACATAGGCTTGAATTTGATGTAATTCCATGATTTTAGTATTAGTCGAGGTGTTTTGATGATTGGAACAAGTTTGTATAATGTTTTAGGATGCGTTGGTGCTTTTGGTTGAGGTCCCGGGGGCCTCGGATGTGTTTCAGGTGAGTTTTGAGCGAGTACGGACATGCCGGAACTTAGAAAATGGATGGGGCTGTCATTTGGGTGCGGACCGCACTCCTATTAGCGCGGGGGCGCGCTGGCCTAGTGCTGGGCGCGGTCAGGCGACGCGACCTGCGATCGTGAAGACCTGCAGATCACTGGTCCTACTTCGGAAGCTTGTATCTTTTGATAAGCATTTGTAGGTAATTCAAAAACAAAAGTTGTAGCCCTTTGTGTCTAGTTTCCAGAAAGCTAAAGAAGTCGTAATTTGGACATCTGTAGTGAAAGTTATGGCCAAAATACTAAAGCCTGTCACTGCAGAGCAAAAGCTGCCCGGCCGCAGCCATTTTTGTGCGGCCGCACTTCCTGGGCGCGGACCGTGGTCATTTTTGTGCGGTCAGCACTGTCGGAAGTCCGAGGGGTACTCCATAAATACGAGGTTTTGGGTTTTATTTGATATTTTGACCTATAGAGCTCGGATTTTGGCGATTTTTCGAAGGTTTTTCAAGAAATTCATCGGGGTAAGTGATTCTAACTCAGTTTTGGTTAGAGTATATGAATCTATCATTGAATTCATCATTTAATTAGTGATTTGAGATGGAATTTGGGAAGAAATTGTGGAATCTTTCAAAAATATAAACTGAAGATTTGAAGGACCAAATGGTGTCGGAATTGGATAAATTTGGTATGGTTAGACTCGTGAGAGTGCGAGGTTTCTGGAAATATAAATTTTACCCGTTTCCGAGATGTGGGGCCCAAGGGACATTTTGGTCATTTTACAAAATTTTGCATATTAGCTTAGAATTTAATTGTAGAATAAATTACTTGAATTATTATTTACAATATGCAATGTAATTGAATAGATTTGAGCCATTTGGAGTCGGATACTCGTGGCAAGAGCGTGATTTCAGGTTGACTTGAACTTGATCGAGGTAAGTGGCTTGTCTAACCTCGTGTGGGGGAACTTTCTCCCCTAGGATATTATGTGTTAATTTAAATGCCTTGTATGCGAGGTGACGGGCGTGTACATGCGTAGATTGTTGGAACCCACCTTACTTGAATTGTTCAATTCGTGATATTTCTGTTTTTAGCTGATTAAATCGTGATATTTAACTGATATTCGTTAGAAAAGCATGGTTAGATAGGATTTATCTGTCTAAGTGCCTAACTTGCCTTACTTGAACTTCTTGGTATTTGTTGATACTGGTTTTGGTGAATTGTAGTTTTGTATATCATATTTCTCTGTGCTTCCCTTTTTATTGTTTGTGCTGGTGGACTGTGGGTTCAATTTCCGGAGATCCAAGGGATGCGGGTTCGATTTCCGGAGACCCGGAGTTGTATTGTTTGTGGATTGCGGGTTCGATTCCCGGAGATCCAAGGGTTGCGTGTTTGATTCCCGGAGACCCGGAGTTTATTGAGATATTGAGATACGGACTACGGGTTCGATTCCCGGAGATCCTGAGATATTGTGGTACGGACTGCGGGTTCAATTCCCGGAGTTCCAAGGGCTGCGGGTTCGATTCCCGGAGACCCAGAGACACTGATGTAGGGACTGCGGGTTCTATTCCCGAAGATCCTGAGTTGTTGGATATAGAGAGGGACTGCGGGTCCAATTCCCATAGATCCTGGACTTGCTGAATTGAATTTATGTTGTGTTGGTTACTTGTTGTAGCTTAATTGTAGACGATTGCAATAATTACTTTATTGTTGTTATTTTAGACTCATTCTTATTTAAATTATTTAATATTGTTATTATCATTATATTATTGTTCTCTCAGTAGGGCCCTGACCTTCCTCGTCACTACTCCATCGAGGTTAGGCTTGACACTTACTGAGTACCGCCGTGGTGTACTCATGCTACTCTTTGCACACTTTTGTTGTGTAGATCCAGGTACATCAGGGCAGGCTCATACTAGGTGATTCAGCAGCACATTTGGAGACCTCGAGGTATGATCTGCCACTTGTACATTCCGCAATGTGTTAGGCTTACCTAGTCGCGGGGACTGGTGCCGTCATGACATGTTCACGATTGGTGAACTAGGGTCGTGACAACTCTTCTTTTAGTCTGTGTTGCCGTGGGATTCCGGGTCTTGGTAGTGTGCTATTTAGTGTGTTTTGGCGAAGTGTATGTGCCAAGCGACACTTATTACATTCCTTTTTATATCTTTCCGCTATTTCTTTTGTTAAAGTTCATAAACTTGTATATTCCGCAATATGTTAGGCTTACCTAGTCGCGGGAACTGGGTGTCGTCATGAAATGTTCACGATTGGTGAACTAGGGTTGTGACAAGTTGGTATCGAAGCTCTAGGTTCATTGGAGTCATGGGACACAGACTGGTTACTTAGAGTCTCGCTGATCGATATGGAGACATTTGTATTTATCTACGAGAGGCTATGTAACTGTTTAGGAAACTCTTCAATTCTTTGAATTCCTTATCGTGCGCCATTTATTCGGTTGGAGCCTATGTCATATGTTCTTTTGCATCCACTCGTGTATTGAAATTGCGCACTCGGTATCAAGTATGCGCCGACGGTTCGTGATGCTGCAGAGGGATTTCAAGGGAGTCAAGAATTTACTCAACCATTGTTACCGCGTGTCATCCATATCGATAATGCAAGAGAATTGAGAGATCTTCAATTTTGCACATGGGGGTGCACTAGGTTCTGACATTCGGTTGATAAGTACGGTCTTGAGAAGGTTTACTTAACTGCCTAATCATCACAATAATGGTAGAATCTCAAGGTGGATGTAGATCTAAAGATAGTTGGTGGTAATAAAGACTATATGGTTCGTATGAGATATCTATTTAGCGAAGGATTCAGCCAGCAGAGATACTGGGGGGAAATGAGTTTAACTGTCTTAAGAAGGACATGTACCAAACGAATGTCTTGGGCTGTCTTATGATGAAGACGTACAAATGATAAAGGCTATTGTCATGGATTTGCAAGATGTATCTTATGGCTTCGTGACAAGTGAAAGGATTTTACTATCAACAATCAAATTATGGATCATGTGTCATATCAGATTTGGTTTGCGATGTATCTAGGTGCTATTCAAAAAGTTCTCTGAAACTTGCGGATGAGTCAGAGTTGAGACTCATATGGTATGATGTTGGGACTTTTGATGTTCCTGTGTCCATAATAATTCTACATTTCATTATCAACAGGGAAGTCTTCGGCGAAGGCTACATGGTGCTTCGTAGGTGTGAGAATCACAGTATGTCTTAAGCTGTCGTGGTAAAGAATGCTCGATGCATGGAGCGGGAAGATGTTTGGTTGTATTGGAATGAGGTCATACCCTATGGTGTCAGAGTGCTAATAGGGCACAGGTGGTTATGTTCGTTGGATCAAGTGAATTGCGGTTGAATAAGAGTAAATGACTTGAGAGACATGAAATGGTCATCATTTTTGACTTCTATAAGGTCAATCGGGGTGAGTGCGGTTGGAACAAGTTAGGTATTGAAGGGAGATATTAACATTTCTAAGGCAATCAAGGATAAACTGGATGAATAGGTTATTGCAGCCATGGGAAAGGACCATGTGTGGTAATTTGAGTATATGTATTGTTGAATGCATGTTATGGCTAGCCTTACTGGCTCATGTTCAAACTTTAAGGAAGATTCACGATTTACGCCTCGTATAGGTGCAGGTTGCGAGGGAAGTGGTTCCGCTGGGGGCTTTATCGAGAGGGTATTCATATGTTATAAAGTTCAGTAGAGTTGGTTGCGTGCTGGGGCAAGTCAGAGCCAGATGGCTCTCAATAGCGGTCCTAGTGAATTTAAGAGGTAATACTGAGACAATAAGTACAGTTGGGAGTCAAACTTTTTAAGAAACTTATGAAGAAGAGCACAAAACGTTCTATGATGTTTTGACTTGTGGTGTAGTATTTGAGAGACATGAAATGGTCATCGTTCTTGAGATATCATGGCCTCATGATTTAAGGTCACTCGGGGTGAGTGCGGTTGGAATAAGTTAGGTATTAAAGGGAGATATTAACATTTCTAAGGCAATACAGGATAAAATGGAAAGAAGTGGATTGATTAGCCATAGTTGAGTTGGCATATTGGTGTCAATGATTGGTTCATGCAATGTGATCGAGTTATGCACGTGATTTGTGGCGGTGCATTTGAGACTTGTTGGCCGCAGTGATTGATGTTATTCTGAAGTATTCTTCTGTTAGGGGCCTGTTATGAGTAGGCAGATCTCGAGAAGGGTTATGGTGGCTTGGACCACAACTTAGAGATTGGCATAATCGATGGTTATAAGAATTCGCATGTATGTTGCTATAGTTTTCCTAAAGTGAGTTAAATGGAAAGTCTTATGTGATCAAGTATTAGCCTATCGTTAGTTCTAGAGTTGTGATGGAAATTGTGTCTATCGTATATCGACACGTGAGGTGCAGTGAGTGGTATGGAATTTGAAGTAAGGACCAAGGTCGCAGTTTGGTCAATGAATGTGATATAAAGATCTCGGATGAGCAGGAAAGGAGTTTCAGTATTTTGAGTAAGATGGGTATTAACGTCAGTATCACTTGAAATCAGTGTTCTGTGGGAAAGGCATTGCATCCCGGTTAGGGACTCCCGATCGCTTTTCAGTGCTAGTGCAGCCGGTGGGTTGAATGTGTAGGCCGTTTAATTATTCGGAAGATGGTGGGAGCTTATCCCGCAAGAGGATTGTATAAGTGACATGTAGTCACTTGATTGGTTAGAAATTTAAACCAAGTATGAGGATTTTGGAGATATCATCCATTTCAGAATTTATGCCTGGAGGGCACTCTGCTTATTGGGTTATAGACATGTGAAATATTATTGACTTAGCTTGGCACGACCAGGATAGACTTAAGGTCGGTGGACATATTTAAATGTGGAAGTGAGCCTTACGTTAGGCTAGTTGTGTTAATCTAAATAATGCGCTCCTTATGGAGAGATAGTCGCGGTCTTATTTCGTGGTTAGTTAATTCATGTAAAGATATATTACGCCGTACGAGTTTGTGAGACGGATTGGTAAATTCCTTATGTGTTGAGGTTCCGCTCAGCGGTGATGTTATATGAGCATGATGGCTCTTAAGACTTAGATTATGTATCGCACCTCAGTTGTTCTTGAGTTTGTAGCCTATAACGCTATATATTTTCTTGTGAACGATATTATGCACCTTAGTGTGCTCATGATCGATATTCAGTATTTTGATGTGATGAGCTATTCAGCTCGACGTGTGGCTCCTTGTGTGAGTTTTATATAGGGATCGGGTGGCACGCCGCCATGGTTATATTGTTTGGATCGGGTGGCACGCCACCATGGTTATATTTTTTGGATTGGGTGGAACGCCGCCATGTTTATATTGTTTGGATCGGATGGCACACCGCCATGGGTATATTGTTGGGATCGGGTTGCACGCCGCAACAGTGTGATGTTTATTTTAGTGTCCATGTTTGTTGTTATGTGTTCTATTTCCTATTTTTCTGAGGAAGTCCATGTTAGTGTGAGAGTTGAATAGTTCTCTCTAGTGTTCGCCTTCCTTTGGTATCACGTACGAATTAATGGCCTACTGACACATTGCATCATCTTGTAGGACTTTTGATTATGTTTGAGGTGGCTTATCGCATGAGCAGTTCGTACGGGGTGAGATGAGGTTATGGGATTTGGGGTTAGTGCAAACTGATTATATGAAGTATATTATTGAGAAAAAGATCATTCTCTAGTTTAGGACAAGGTAATGGATCTTGTCAGGAGTATAGACCCAATAAATTGTTGATTCAGGTAGTTGGTTATGAATATCGGCACATCTCTTCCGTCGTGTCAGTATTGTGAAAGTTAGAACGAGACCTATGTAGGTCATGAGGTGCAATGGGAGCATCTAATTCGTTGAATTTTTGGCTAATTTGATCATAAAATATTATCGTGGTCCTGTGGATTTTGTGTTGCAAGGTAAGAATCCAGCAAAGTTATGCAGTCATGTTTGAGGACGGCGTTTGAGGAATATTGAGTGATCTCTTGATGAAAACAAGCCTGACATAGAATTCCGGATGTTGGAATTAGGCTCTAAGACTTAATTGTTTGAATAAGAGGGAATATCTTCAGATTATATCAGGCTAATGTGCTCAGTTGAGTCCGAGATTTATTGGCCCTTTTGAGATATCGAGGTGTGTTGGGGAGGTTGCTTATGAGCTGGCCTTACCTCCCAGCCTAGCCGGGGTCCATCCCGTGTTTCATGTCTCTATGCCCCGGAGATACCATGGTAACCCGTCGCACATGTTGGATTTCACTTCTAGCCAGACGAGGATCTGTCTTATGTTGAGGAGCCAGTGGCCATTCTGGACAGGCAAATCAGGAAGCTAATGTCAAAGAACATCGCTTTAGTAAAGGTCCAGTGGCGGGGTCAGCCGGCCGATGAGGCGACCTGGGAGACCGAGCAGGATATGCGCAACCAGTACCCTCATCTCTTCACCGCTCCAGGTACTATGCTCGTTCGAAGACGAATAATCTTTTAAGTGTGGGAATATGTAATGACCCGACCGGTCATTTTTGAAATTTATGCCCCGATCCCCAATTTAACTATTTCCCTAAGTTCATTTCTGCTATTGTGGTTTGTCGGGCGGTTTGGTTCTAGAATCTGGAGTGTTTTGGGACACTTAGTCCCTAAATGAGAGCTTTGTAGTTGAATAATGGTCCATTTTTGGACGGCCTAGGAATGGAAATCCGATGGTTTCGTTAGCTTCGTTAGGTGATTTCGGAGTTAAGGGCGTGTTTGGAATGTATTTTGGAAGTTCGTAGCTCATTTAGGCTATAAATGCTGAAAGTTAGTATTTTGGCCAATTCCGGTTGATAGGTGAAATTTTTATCCAAAGGTCAAAATAGAATTTCGGAAGTTGCTGTAGCTTTGTTAGATGATTTGGGATATGCGTGCAAAATTTCAAGTCATTCGGACATGTTTTGCTTGGGTTTTTAACCGAAAGTGTATTTTGGAAGTTTTAAAGGAACATAGGCTTGAATTTGATGTAATTCCATGATTTTAGTATTAGTCGATGTTTTTTGATGATTGGAACAAGTTTGTATAATGTTTTAGGATGCGTTGGTGCTTTTGGTTGAGGTCCCGGGGGCCTTGGATGTGTTTTGGGTGAGTTTTGAGCGAGTACGGACATCTCAGAACTTAGAAAATGGATGGGGCTGTCATTTGGGCGCGGACCGCACTCCTATTAGCGCGGGGGCGTGCTGGCTTAGCGCTGGGCGCGGTCAGCGACGCGGCCCGCGATCATGAAGACCTGCAGATCACTGGTCCTACTTCGGAAGCTCATATCTTTTTATCTACAAAGCATTTCTAGGTAATTCATAAACGTAATTTGTAGCTCTTTGTGTCTAGTTTCCAGAAAACTAAAGAAGTCGTAATTCGGACATCTGTAGTGGAAGTTATGGCCAAACTACTAAAGCGTGTCACTGCAGAGCAAAAGCTGCGCGGGCGCGGCCATTTTTGTGCGGCCGCACTTCCTGGGCGCGGACCGTGGTCATTTTTGTGCGGTCAGCACTGTCGGATGTCCGAGTGGTACTCCATAAATACGAGGTTTTGGGTTTTATTTGATATTTTGACCTATAGAGGTCGGATTTTGGAAAGTTTTCGAAGGTTTTTCAAGGAATTCATCGGGGTAAGTGATTCTAACTCAGTTTTGGTTAGAGTATATGAATCTATCATTGAATTCATCATTTAATTAGTTATTTGAGATGGATTTTGGGAAGAAATTGTGGAATCTTTCAAAAATATAAACTGAAGATTTGAAGGACCAAATGGTGTCGGAATTGGATAAATTTGGTATGGTTAGACTCGTGAGAGTTCGAGGTTTCTGGAAATTACCCGGTTCCGAGACATGGGGCCCGAGAGACATTTTGGTCATTTTACAAAATTTTGAATATTAGCTTAGAATTAATTGTAGAATAAATTACTTGAATTATTATTTATAGTATGCAATGTAATTGAATAGATTAGAGCCATTTGGAGTCGGATACTCGTGGAAAGAGCATGATTTCAGGTTGACTTGAACTTGATCGAGGTAAGTGACTTGTCTAACCTCGTGTGGGGGAACTTTCTCCCCTAGGATATTATGTGTTAATTTAAATGCCTTGTACGCGAGGTGACGGGCGTGTACATGCGCAGATTGTTGGAACCCACCTTACTTGAATTGTTCAATTCGTGATATTCTTATTATTTAGTTGATTCAATTGTGATATTTACCTGATATTCGTTACAAAAGCATGGTTAGATAGGATTTATCTATCTAAGTGCCTAACTTGAACTTCTTGGTATTTGTTGATACTGGCTTTGGTGAATTGTAGTTTTGTATATCATATTTCTATGTGCTTCCCTTTTTATTGTTTGTGTTGGTGGACTGCGGGTTCAATTCCCGGAGATCCAAGGGATGCAGGTTCGATTCCCGGAGACCAGAAGTTGTAGTGTTGTGAACTGCAGGTTCAATTCCCGGAGATCCAAGGGCTGCGGGTTCGATTCCCGGAGACCTGTAGTTTATTAATATATATTGAGATACGGACTGCGGGTTCAATTCCCGTAGATCCTGAGATTTTGAGGTACGGACTACGGGTTCAATTTCCGGAGATCCTAGGGCTACGGGTTTGATTCCCGGAGACACTGATGTAGGGACTGCAGGTTCAATTCTCGGAGATCCTGAGTTGTTGGATATAGAGAGGGACTGCGGGTTCAATTCCCATAGATCCTGGACTTGCTGAATTGAATTTATGTTGTGTTGGTTACTTGTTGTAGCTTAATTGTAGACAATTGCAGTATTTACTTTATTGTTGTTATTTTAGACTCATTCTTATTTAAACTTCTTATTATTGTTATTATCTCTCGGTAGGGCCCTGACCTTTCTCGTCACTACTCCATCGAGGTTAGGCTTGGCACTTACCGAGTACCGCCGTAGTGTACTCATGCTACTCTTCTGCACACTTTTGTTGTGCAGATCCAGGTACATCAGGTCAAGCTCATCTCAAGTGATTTTGCAGCACTTCAGGAGACTTGAGGTATGATCTGCTACGTTCGCGGATCCGGAGGGTCTCCTTCTATTCTCATTAGTGATAGCAGTTACTTTCCCTTATTCTCGTTGTTTAGACATTCTTGATGTATAGAGCCACAATTGTACTCTTCTTTTAGTCTGTGTTGCCCGTGGGATTCCGGGTCTTGGTAGTGTGCTATTTAGTGTGTTTTGGCAAAGTGTATGTGCCAAGTGGCACTTATTACATTCCTTTTTATATCGTTCCGCTATCTTCTTATCTTTTGTTTATGAATTTGTATATTCCGCATCGTGTTAGGCTTACCTAGTTGCGAAGACTGGGTGCCGTCATGACAGGTTCACTATTGGTGAACTAGGGTCGTGACAGCATGTTCAGTGGAGAGGCCAGCCTCCCGAGGCCTCGACTTAGGAGTCCGAGTTTGATATGTGGACCCTTTATCCACATTTATTTCCTGACTCAAGTACTTCTTTGTTTTGTACGATGAACGGTTGTTTTAGAGGTGGAGGATATGACGACCCAAAGGATCATCACCTATTTTCCTCATCTGTTTCGTGTTTTCGAAGCCTTGAAAACCTCATTTTCTATTGCCTCGATTTGCATGCGTAGTTCGGGCGCCTAGCCGGAAGGTTTTTATGTTGAAATATGTAAATTCTGTAAAAACAATTGAAGAATTTTAATATTAATACGATTATAGTTGACTTCGGTCAATATTTTAGGTAAACAGACCCGGACCAAAAGGTCCGTAGAAGAATATGGAACTCGGGCATGTGCCCGGAGTCTAAATCCGAGGTCTAGAATCTGAGTAAAAAAAGTTTTTTGTTAAATTATTTTTCTAAAATTATTATGGAAAATGAGAATGAAAATTGATTAAAGACTATGGTATCTTGCTCGTATTTTGGTTTTGATGCCCTGTACAAGTCTTATATATTGTTTAAGCGCTTCCTGTAAAGATTGATTGAAAACGGACGTCGTTTGACATATGTCGGACCTAAATAGTTAAAGTTACGGTTTATGAACTTTGAAATAAAAAGTGGTGATCTTGGGGTTTAATTCGTTGAATTTGATGTTATTTTAGCGATTCGCTCGAGCAAGTTCGCATGATGTTTGTGTACATATTTGGTTCGGAGCCCTGAGGGATCGGGTGAGTTTCGGATAGGTAACGGGGTGGTTTTGGACTTGGAAAAGCTGCAGAAAATCTGCAGCAGGTGCACAGTGATTTTCTTCTATGCGATCTCATATGTATAGCTACGATCACATAGATCAAAGTTCAAAGGTCCCCAAATCCTTCTATGCGATCGCATTAGACTTCATGCGATTATATAGTTTTCCATTTTCCTTCTATGCGATCGCACTCCTCTCTTTTGCGATCGCATTGTACAAACCTGGCCCCCCTCACATTTTTTTTCTATGCGTTCGCATCACCCTTTGTGCGATCGCAGTGGTCAACTTCCCTATCCCTATGGGATTACATGAGTTTCTTCGCGATCGCATAGAGTATTTTTCTGCCAGTTATATTTTTAAAATCACAGAAACAGTAGCTACGGGTTCTATAACAAAAATACACGAGCCCTCTTCTCTGCCAAGCCCTAGGAAGACATTAAAGCCCCCAAGCTTCAAGACCACTTGAGTAAGTAATTTTTCACTTATTTCCTTTACTTTTCATTCATTAATTAGCAAGTTTCTAAGCCTCAATCATGAAGTTGAAAGTAGAATTAAGGGTTTTGAGCAACGTTAGGGTTTTGAGAATTTTGGATAATTCAACCCCAATTTCGTGTCGAATCTTAAAACAAATTCTATTTTCGGATTCGTGGTGTTATGGGTGATTGAGTTCTGGTCCGAATCTCGAGTATTGACCACGTGGGCCCAGGACCATTTTGGTAATTTTTTAGTAAAACTTGGGAAAACCATTTTTATGCATTCCAACCAATTTATATAGTGTTTATTAAAGTAATTGAACAAATTGTGATTAGATTCGAGCGAATTGGAGGTTGAGTCACGAGGTAAAGCAATAGTTGAAGGTTAAGCGGACTTCAAGGCTTTGAGGTAAGCGTTTGATCTAACCCTAGCTTGACGGAATAGTAGTTGAGTCTTGTTTCTAATTGTTATGTGATCGAGTACGATATATAGGCATGGTGACGAGTATCTATACATTAGTGTCTAGCATGACCATGAGTCCATATAATGTGAATTCCATGTTTTTGGAGAATGTCTATACAATGTGAATACCGTGTGAACAGTAAATGATCATTAAATTCTTTGGAGCGTTGGCTTAGAATAGTAAAGTGAATTATAAGATGAGTAAAGTAAAGAAAAAGGAAACGTTGTTGATTATTCCCTTGCCGGGACGTAAGTATTTAATGTGTATTCTCCCTTGCCGGAATGATTGAACTACTAATTATGCTCCCTTGCAGGGATGATTAAACTTTTAATTATGCTCCTTTGCCGGGATGATTGAGCTGTTAATTGTATTCCCTTACCGGGATGTTTGCTTTGTATTTGTCTGCTGTGTGTCCCTTGATTTTGACTGTTGCTTAGGGACTCAGACTGTTAAATGATATTGAGGAGCAGATTACACGCCGCAACAATGATAAATGATAAATAATATGGGTCGGATTGCATGATGCGATAGTGATATGTGGAGTGGGTTGCATGCCGCAACAACGGTAAATATGAAACGGGTTGCATGTCGTAATCGTTGTTGATATCTGTAGTTATGTCTGAATATTGATTTCTTGTTTCAGTGGTGAGATGTCATTATTAATGTGGTAGTTAGATGTTGGAATACTTATTGTATTCTCCCTAGACGGATTTTTTGGTATTCGATTTCCACTGTATATTTATAACTGAACAGGTTTATGTGGTGTCCAGTCTAGCCTCATCACTACTTCGCGGAGGTTAGGCTAGGCACTTACCAGTACATGGGGTCGGTTATGTTGATACTACACTTCTGTGTATTTTAGTACAGGTCCAGGTTTTAAGCAGTAGCAGTAGTTCGATAGCAGGATCTTATTATCGTGAGACCGAGGTAGTCTTGCAGGCATCCGCAGGCCCAACGTCTCTTCTTATGCTTTTTCATTTATCTGTGGTCTCATTGTTTCGAGACATACAACTGTTACATTTCTTTCAGACCGTTATATATAGTTTATTCTTAGTGGTTCGTGAATATGTGACACAAAATCTTGGGTAGAGGATGTTGTTGAGTATTTCATATTTATTTCAGACTTATAAAAAATTAGACTTCTACAGTTATTGTTATTATTATTGTTTATCCTATTAAATTGACAATATGATGGTTTTACTAATAAAAACGGTAAGTAAATTGGCTTGCCTAGCTACCACGAATAGGCGCTATCACGATCCCGATGGTGGGAAATCCGGGTCGTGACATGTTAGAAGAACTTTTCTTCAATAGAAGTGAAACAAAATTCAGCAAATACACATTCCTCAATTCCAGAATCCGACGAGAATGAAAAACAAGATCGACAGCGAAATTTTCAATAAGAACTCGAGACGGAGCAGCAACAACAGTGATTTCAGCAACAACATTCCTTTAATAGCTCGGTATAAACTCACAAAATACCATAGATTGCACAGAAGATCGGCTAAGCGAAGCAATCTGTGAAATCTTCCAAATTTCCATTTTTTTTATATCCTTTTCAACCAGGATTTTCTTTGTTCTTGCGACTTTTTGATTTTCAAATCTAGTTTTGGATCTCTGTCATTCAAAATATAAAATGGTTTCTAGCTTTATATGTGTGATGTGCGTGAGAAGCTAGTCCGGAGAAAGAGATGGAAGAGCATGTAAATAGCTACTCCCTCCGGTCCAAAATAAGTGATGTTTTGGCCATTTTTTTGTGGTCCAAAATAAGTGATGTTTTCGGATTTCAAGAATGAATTTAATGGTATTTTTCCTACATTGTCATTGAGTAAATAGTGTTAGAATATGTGTTAGGAGTGTTTATGTGAGATAGTAAGGTTAAAATGGTCGATTCAATTGCTAATTAATGCTAAAAAATGACTTTCTTAATATGTGTGAAAACACCCAAAACATCACTTATTTTGGACCGGAGGGAGTAGGATGCAAGAATGGAGAGGGGAGCACGCTATTTCCGTGTCTCTAAGGGGAAGGGGTTCGGACCGGGTCAGGGGAGCAGGTTGGACTGGGGCGCATGGGTTCTGGTGGGAATTCTTTTGGGTTGGGATTAAATAAAGAGAAGCCCAATTTGTTTTTAACAAAATAAGACCTTTTTTCTTTGTTTTTCTGGACTAAAAAGCAACCCAAGCAAGAAACGTTTCAACGAAAATTGCTACAACTGTGGAAAAGCTTGCATGCTCTGAAAAAAGGCAAGAAAAAAGGGTCAAGCAAGCATGGTTGAAAAGCAAGAAGATATTGATTACTTGGGTACATGCTTTCTGAATGCAACCTGTTGGTAAATCCAAAAGAGTGGTAGAATGATTCTGGATTCACTCATCATGTTTGTGCTATTAGGGAAGCCTTGCAACATATGCTCATGTTGGACCCGAAGAGACGCTTTCTATGGGGATTGCTGCAACCGCCATGATCGAACGATGTGGGGAGATCTTTCTGAAGATGACTTCTAGCAAAGTGGTGACTTTGAACAACGTCCTTCATATTCCCGAGATTAGGAAGTTTAGTCTCTGCTAGACTTCTTGTTAAAAATGGTTTTAAATATATTTTTGTATCCATTAAGGTTGTAATAAGTAAAAACAAAATATTTGTAGGAAAAGGTTACCTCACTGAGGGCCTTTTCAAGCTGAATATAATGGTTGCTGAGAATAACAAATTTTTAGCTTCGTCTTACTTACTTGAGTCAAATGAATTATGCATACACGTTTTTATAAAACCTTATAGAAAATGATTAACTTGGAAGTATTGCCTAAGTTTGAATGCGGCAAATCAAACTGTCAAATATGTGTGGAATCTAAGTATGTTAAACATCCTTATAAGTCAGTTGAAAAGAATTCAGATCCTTTGGACTTAATTCACACATATATTTGTGATATGAAGTCAATATTATCTTGTAGTGGAAAGAAATATTTCATAATTTTTAATTGACGATACTACTCGATATTGCTATGTCTATTTATTTAATAGTAATCATGAAGTAATAGACGCATTCAAGCAGTACAAAAATGAAGTTGAAACGCAACTTAACAAGAAAATCAAAATGATAAGAAGTGATAGGGGTGATTAATATGAATCTCATTTTGAACAAATATTTTTAGAATATGGAATTATTCATCAATCAATGGCTCTTTACACACCTCAATCCAATGGGATTGCGCAAATAAAGAATCGTTCAGTAAATGAGATGATGAACACATTATTGATAAGTTCTAGTTTTCCACAAAACTTGTGGAGGGAAGCCGTTCTTACGGCTAATAAAATATTAAATCGAGTACTCCATAGCAAAACACAATACATTCCATATGAAAAATTGAAAGGAAGGAAGCACAATTTGAATTACTCTAAAGTGTGGGGTTCTTGGCAAAAATGCAAATTCCTAAACCCAAAAGGATAAAAATAGGACCGAAAACCATTGACTGTGTTTTCATAGAATATGCAAAAAATAGTAAAGCATATCGATTTCTTTTTCAAAAATTAAAAATCCCGATATTAATAATAATACGGTTATAGAATCAGATATTGCTGAGTTTTTTGAAAATATATATTTGTATAAAGAGGAATGTGAGTCGATTGGTGTAGGATCTAAATTACCTCGGGAAGAAACAAAATAAAGTACAGTTAATCGGGAGGATCCAAGACATAGTAAACGTCAAAGAACGTCTATTTTATTTATACCAGATAGTGACTTTCTTATTGGAATAAAGCATCGAACATTTAAAGAAGCTATGTCTTCTTTGGATTCATTATTTTGGAAAGTAGAAGTCAATAGTGAAATAAAATCCATATTGAACAACCATACATGGGAATTGGTTGATCTTCCTCCTAAAAATAAATCATTGGGTTCTAAATGGATTTTTAAGAAAAAATTAAAAGATCATGGTATTGTTGACAAATATAAGGCAAGACTTGTGGTCAAAGGGTATAGACAATGAGAATGTCTTGACTATTTTGATACATACTCTGCAGTTACAAGAATTACACACGAACATTTGTAGCATTGGCTGCAGTTTATGGTGTTAAAATTCATCAAATGGATGTTAAGACAACCTTCTTAAATGGAGAGTTGGAGGAAGAAATCTACATGGAACAACCTGAAGGGTTTGTGGTTCCAGGTAAAGAAAATATGGTATGTAGACTTGTTAAGTCCCTTTACGGACTAAAAAAAGCACCCAACCAATGACATGTTGAATTTGACCAAACAATATTGTCAAATGGTTTTAAGATAAATAAATGTGATAAATTTATGTACATTAAAATATTCCAATCATATAGTCGTTGTTTGCTTATATGTGGATGATATGCTGATAATGAGTAATGACATTGCCAACATAAATGCTATTAAGCGTATGCTAACTAGCAAGTTTGATATAAAGGACTTGGGAGCTGCTGATTTAATTCTGGGGATTAAGATCCAGAAGACTCCTTAAGGTCTGACATTATCACAATCTCTTTATATTCAGACATTACTTGAAAAATTCAAGCACTAGGGTTTAAAGTTGCAAAGACTCCAATTGACGTGAATCTTGCATTAGTAAAGAACAAAGGTCAAAGCATATTATAGTTGGATTATGCTCGTGTGTTGGGATGCTTAATGTACATCATGAATTGTACACAACCAGATATAGCTTGTGCTATAAGAAAATTGAGTCGATACACGAGCAATCCAGGTCAATCTCATTGGATGGAAATGAAATAAGTTTTGGGATATTTAGAACATACCCTTGGCTTTGCTTTGCACTAAAGTAAATATCCTGCGGTGATTGAGGGATTCTGTAATGCAAATTGGATTATCGATTCAGCCGATTCAAAGTTCACAAGTGGATATGTGTTCACTATTGATGGAGGAGCGGTATCTTGGAAGTCATCCAAACAAACTTGTATTGCCCGCTCTACAATGGAGGCTGAGTTCATAGCCTTAGATAAAGCCAGTGAAGAAGCTGAATGACTCTGAAATTTCTTGGAAGACAATCCATTATAGCCCAAACCATTATCACCAATATGCATACATTGTGATAGTCAAACATCAATTGGAAGAGGTGGTAATGTTACGTATAACGGTAAATCTTGTCATATACGACAAAGACATAAGACCATTAGACAATTACTCTCTTGAGGAATTATCATGATTGACTATATAAAGTCAAAGTGATAATGTGTCTGATCCACTTACAAAAGGCCTAACTAGATAGGTAGTTGAGAAATCATCAAGTGGGACTATGGCCGAGAACAAGTCATTGTGGCGGTGACTCTACCTAGAAGACTGGAGATCCTAAGATCTAGGTGCAAGGAGATTAAACAAAGTCATTAAACATGATTCAACATTGTCAATTAAAATTTTGGTCCATTCTCGTGATGAGACAATGTTTAGTAACAGGATAAAGCATTAAGGCTTTTTAATAATTTCTAAATTTGGTACAGGCTATAACAAATAGTGTATCTACGTGATGAAATGTTTAGGAATCACCTATGTAAGTGTGGAGTATTATTTGCTTCAAAAAAAGTTTTGTTAGGCCAGTTCTCTACATACTATAAAGCAGTGTTCATGGCTGAAATGAACACAACAATGAGAACCAAAGACGGTTAATGGTTGGTTGTGTGACTTATGGTTGTTTAGGTATACACCAAAGTTAGCCGATTCAAAGATACCAAATCTACCGATCAACCAAGTATATCTGACATAAGTTCACTACGGAAAGTTCAAAGGGAAACTTACTTAACAAGATGTAATTAATCCTTGCTTGTGAATCATACCGTTTTTCATGCATATTTCCGTGATATATCAATTCCCCATTCATGTAGGGTATTGTTGGGTTTTAAATAATATTAATACTTAAAAGAGGGTGAATAGGAAATAGAGGGAAATGAAATTTTAAGTGAAATTTTACGTTTCCCCTCTTTGACAAAGGGACATTGTCCCATATTGGAAGAGGAAGATATTTTAATGGGTATATAAGCAATTGCTCTTCTTTTAGATTTTAAAGAGTTGAGAAGAAGGCAAGCCTCGTGCCATCGTCGCTCGCTCGCTCGCTCGGCTTGGGTTCGGCTTCAACTTCGGCTTCGTCTTCGGATTTGGCTTCGGCTTCGGCTTCGGCTTCGGCTTCAGATTCGAATTCAGATTCGAATTTGGTCAAATGATTGATTGATTTATTTTTTGGGCCAAATTTATTTGCTAATAGTAAAATATTAATAGAAATATTATTAAATATTTATTTTAATAACAGAATAATAATATTAAATCCAATCGGTTTTTTATTGTTCAGTTGTGTAATTGAAAATTAAACAACTCTCTTCAATGTTTTCTCTTTATTTTTCCTCTTTATTATTGAGTAAATAGCCATTTATGTTAAGGCATATATGTTGTGGCCATTTTGCATAAAAGCCATTCTGAAGAGTTGCACCTCTTCAGATTTAAGCACAACTTTGGCCATTGATACAAGTCTATTCTCTCAGAATTTTCATACGAATTTCTGAATTTCTCATCCTCCTTCTGCATTGTTTTAACTTCAAAAAAGCAACAATAAGTGTAATTTGCAACCGAACTTTGTGTTCGCTGAAACACTGGGATTTGAAGTACCACTATACTAGTTTGTAATTCATTCTCTCGCGTGAGGAAATAATCCATTACCTTGGGTACTAGGAAGAGATTAAATTCCTTAAGGAAACACTGTGAATTCAGTGAGCTCGGATTAACTTTTATCACTTTACATTTTATGTTTATATGTTATTATATTTTTTCCATAATTAATTTACAAATACAGATTACTATTAATATGTACATACATTACATATTTATTTTAAAAAGGATTCCAATTGCAAAGATGATTTAAAAGAACAAAGAAGAATCTCAAATTCTAGGTAGTAGGAATATTAGTTTTCGAATATTTAAGCCTTGTAAACCTTAATCCTACTTGAGATTTTGAAACTAAATTTTAAGGTAATAAATTTATTGAGCGGAATTCAAAGGAGTGGCCTAATGATTAATGAATTGGATTGAGAATTATGAAAGTTCAGGTTAAATTATATGGAAGTGCAAAATATTATATGATTTCAAGTTATCTTTTCAAGCATGTGTCGGAGGGCACAACATCTGGTCTACCTCGACCTATATACGTTCAATAACACAATATGTGTCTATTACCCGTTGTAAACGATATATTTTCAAGATTATAAATCTCACATCTTAAAGAAATTTACTTATATATTCTTTTGGTGATTTCTGATAGTGTATATCATTTTTACACCGATAATATTGTATGGGGTCTAATCGAATATAACCAATGAAAGTCAAGTACGCTTCCTTTCACGGCCATGCCTAACAAAGGCCAAGTATATCTTTCCTCACGCCCATATGGCATAGAGGGGTACGCCTTTAACAACAAAGGCGTAACGTCAACTCGCCCACATGGACACTCTGCCCCCTCCGCCCTTTTATATTTTTGGGATGTCAGGAGCCCTTAAATGAATTATGTTTTGACGAGGGAACCCTCCTTCTATATAGAGAAGGATTTTCCTTATTATAAGGTCAAGTGTTATTTGATTAATAATATAACTTCTGACCATCTCTCTCTCTGTATCAATCTCTCTTTATTACTTATTTCTCTCTTGATCTCTCCAGTGATTTTCATTGATAATCCACATAAGCTCACTGTAATCTCATCAGGATATATAACACATGTATCATAGATCTATCTTCAGGATTTATTATAGTTTGTTATGATTTACCCCTTCATAACTTTCGATTGTCCCTAACTTAAAAAGCAATCGATAGCTTTTGAGTCAAATAATTTGGCGCCGACTGTGGGGATTTCGGGAATCAAACCTATAGTATACACCCGAAGGATCAGATAACCACATCATCTATCTCCCACGAAAACCCTAAAATGGCCGAAAATGACACTAGGTCCAAAGCTATAATGGAAGTCACCACCAACCTCCTGACCTCCCTAAACGAGGTCGGTGGTAGCGCTACCATCAACACCACCCCTGATACCGCGCAGAAGACAGAAGCTTCACCTTCCCCATCCGAGAACCTTGCGACCTTGCAGGACAAGGAAGCTTCCATATCCTCTGTATAAGAAGCACCCGCAACGTTCAGAAAGTTACTAGAAGAATGGTTGACGAGCACCCTGAGCGGCTTAGTGGAACAATCACCACAAAGTGAAGCAAAAGCGGCACCAACGACGAGTATCGCTGCCACAGCAGACGAGCAAGAGGAAACACGAACCAATGACCAACCTGTCGAAACACAAATGCATGACAACACACTAGCGTACATTCTGTGAAAAATGGAAGAAATAGAGAGCGAAAATAAGGCCCTCCATTACCAAATGCAATAGCATCAGGATAGGGTCGACAAGATCCCTGGAGCACCCAAACTTCTGCCCAAATGCGATGTGGGGAGGTTCGTAGAACAACCCTACTCTGAGGAAGCCGCCCCATACACCATCCCAAAATCTTTCAAGATGCCTCCTTATCTGAGGATTATACTATGGGACTACCGACCTCAAGGATCATCTCATCCATTATGTCACCGCCATGAAAGATAACGATATGTCTAAAGAAAAAGTATCATCTATGCTGCTGAAGAGGTTCGACGAGACGTTGACCGGAGGAGCCCTGACGTGGTACTCTCAACTGCCCGCTAAAGCAATCTCGACCTTCGAAGAAATGGTAGAAAAATTCGTCACCGCACACGCCAGCGCGAAGAAAGTAGAGGCGCGGGTGAACGACATCTTCACCGTCAGACAAACCACGAGCGAGTGTCTTAGGGACTTCCTCGCTAGATTTAACACGGTGAGGATGAGCCTGCCAAACGTGTCGGAAGGCATGGCAGTAGCCGCCTTCCAGAACGGGTTGAACAGAGACGGATGATAAGCAACCAAGACGTTGCTCAATCGACTCATGAAGTATCCCTCCACCATATGGGAAGAGATTCACAATGCTCACTGCATCGAAGTAAGAACGGATAAAGACGATCTTAACGGTCCAACCCAATGATTAACGTTAGTACAATCAAAGGTAAGGAGGGATCGACACAACGACGGGTGACTGGAACAACTCCCATGCTTGAACAGAGAAAGGCATCAGCCTTATGTTAGAACTCCCAATCCGCCTCCTCCAAGGCATCCAGATGTCGTGCAGCGAGATGTCGCCCCACTTCGGAACGAAAGAGGTACGCCCCATTTACTTTCATCACATAATTTTTGTGTCTCCCCTTCAGAGATAGTGTACGCACAGGAAAAGCTTGGCACCAAGGTACAGTGGCCTCAGAAAATGAAATCCGACCCCGTCACGAGGAAATCAAACGTCTTGTTCGAATTCCACCAAGAGCGGGGGCACAGGACCGAAGATTGCATAGGTCTACGACAGGAAGTCATCGGGATGCTAAACCAAGGATACCTAAAGGAGCTGCTCAACGACAAAGGAAAAGCCAATTTCACGCGCGAAAGAGAACAATCCCGCGGACCACCAAAGCCACCTCCCCGACACGAACAGTAAACATGATCGTCGGAGACAACACCGACGTCGCTATCAACCATGTCAAATACGCCAACACGCACAGGAAACGGACTATCTCCCACGAACGGTATGACGACTTCGAAGGGAGTATCACCTTCGATAAGTCTGATGCAGACGGTTTGTGTTTTCCCCATTATGATGCTTTAGTTATCACTTTACGTATTGTTGATATAAACGTCAGGAGAGTCATGATCGATGATGGAAGCGGCGCTTGTATCATCCACCCGAGAGTCCTTTCACAGATGTGACTCAAGGATAGGATAATACCATGTTGTATAACTCTAACTAGTTTCAACAATGTAGTATAACGTACATAAGGAGAAGTGACTTTGCCCGTCCTTATGGGAGAAGTCACATTGTAGACAACTTTTCACGTAATGTACCAAGAAATAGTGTACAATATTATCATCGGACGCCCATGGATACATGCCATGCGAGCGGTCCCCTTAAGTTTATACCAAGTGGTCAAGTTCCCTACCCCATGGGGGATATTCAGCATCAAAGGAGATCCACGCACATCGTAAGAATGTTACAAGATAACCCAGGATTGCGCCCATACCCGACAACTGAAAGGGGCAAGTTCAGAAGCATAGCAATTAGCCATGTCGGGTACCAAAATGGACCTGACGATCGATACCATTAGAGACCCGGACATTGTAGAAGCCTGCAAAGCAACAATCGAGGACCTCGATCCGGTTCAACCGGATCGCCACAACCCCGAAAAGAAAGCATACACAACTTCTGCGACCCAAGTAAGTACCATGAATTTATAACTAACCACACGGATCTATTTATTTTTTCTCATTCAAATATGTCGTGGATACCAACAGACATTGCCGCCCACAAGCTGAACGTCGACCCACTATATCCACCCGTCGGGAAAGTTAGAAGAAAATTCAACGCTGCAATCAACAAGGCCGTCAGCGAAGAAGTGGACAAATTACTCGCCAACAGCTCTATCAGAGAGTCAAAATACCCGCAGTGGGTCACCAATGTAGTGATGGTCAAAAAGAAGAACGGAAAATGGAAAATGTGTGTGGACTTCACCGACCTAAACAAGACATGCCCCAAGGACTCCTTCCCCCTCCCGCACATCGACCAACTGATCGACGCCACTGCCGGACATGAACTACTAAGCTTTTTGGAAGCATATTCCGGTTATACCAAATCTTAATGGCCAAAGAAGATCAAGAAAAAACCATGTTCATCACACACAAGGTTACCTACTGCTACAAGGTGATGCCCTTTGGGCTAAAAAATAAAGGGGCCACATATCAAAGATTGGTCACTAAGATGTTCAAGCAACACCTCGGGAAGACCATGGAGGTTTACATCGATGACATGCTAGTGAAGTCCTCTAGTAAGGAGGATCACATCAACCACTTGCGAGAGGCCTTCAAAATACTGAAAAGGTTTGGGCTGAAACTGAATCCCGAGAAATGTGCCTTTGGCATAGCGTTAGAAAAGTTTTTAGGTTTTCTCGTATCCCAAAGAGGCATCAAAGTCAACCCTGACCAAATCAAAGCAATTGCTTCAATACCCAAAGTGATCAACAGCAAGAAATAGGTCCAGAAATTGACAGTCGGATAGTCGCCCTCTCCTATTTCATCTCTCGATCCTTAGACATGTGCCATAAATTCTTCAGCGTCCTAAGAAAAGAAAATGGATTCCACTGGAACGAAGAATGTGTCAAAGCTCTGCAAGAGCTAAAAGTGTACCTATCATCACCACCACTACTGTCAAAGGCAGAACGATGAGCCTTTAAGGACATACCTGGCCTTATCGGAAGTCGCAGTCAGCACATTATTCGTTTATGAAGTAAAAGGTACGCAATCACCTATCTATTACAATATCAAAATCCTAGTAGACACCGAAACATGATACCCACACCTCGAAAAATTGGCTCTGGCACTGGTCACGACTTCAAGGAAGCTGAGACCCTATTTCTAATGCCATCCCATCAAAGTAGTAACCCCTTTTCCTCTGAGGAGCATCTTGCACAAGCCCGAACTATCGGGCCGGCATGCCAGATGGGCCATAGAGCTCTGCGAGCACGATATCACATATATTCCAAGAATCGCCATCAAATTTCAAGTCCTCGCCGACTTTGTGGCCGATTTAAGTGTCAAAATATTGCCAGAGGTAGAAAAGGAAGCCCTACATGCCGCCTTGAGCACCGACCTCTGGACTCTATACACCGATGGGGCCGAAAATGCCTTGGGATCCAGACTGGGACTCATCCTCGAAGTCCCTACGGGCGAAAGCATTTGCGAGTCCATATGATGGCCCGAGATGACTAACAACAAGGTAGAATATGAAGTCGTTATTGCAGGTATAAAGTTAGCCGTCAGGTATAGGGCCCACTGACTCGTCTTGCACTGCGACTCATACCTCATGGTAAATCAAGTCACCGAGAATTATCAGATCAAGGAACAAAGGTTGCAGAAGTATCAAGCAGAAATCCATAAGCTGATGGCACAACTCGACAAGTGCCAGCTCGAACAAATTCCTAGAGCGTGTGCCGAAGCAGACGGTCTGCCCAAGCTGGCTGCAGACCGTCTGCAGCCACCACAAACCTAAGCAAAGAAAGCATTATCACCCCCCTTCACTCAGCAATCAACCATACTGAGGTACTCTCCATATATCTAACTTGGGACTAGTGCAACCAATTTGTATCAAATTTGTAGGATGGAAGTTTACCGCCGACAAAAAGGAAGAAAAAAAGCTTCGCATGCAGGCAGCGAGGCACTGCATGATAAACAATGACCTCTATAAGAGGACTTTTGGAGGACCCTTGGACAAGTGCCTAGGCACCAACCATGGAGGAAGTTCACGAAGGCCATTGTGGCACTCACATAGGCAACCGAGCACTCGTGCGATGCCTGGCTCAGGTTGGATACTACTGGCCCACCATGAAAAAATATGCAGTAGAGTATGTCCGCCAGTGCGAGAAGTGGCAAAAGTTTGCCCTTTGATACACCAACCAGGGGAACCCATCCATTCAGTCACTTCGCCATGGCCATTCATCAAGTGGGGAATGGATATAATTGGACCACTACCCACCGGACGAGGAAAGGTACGTTTTTTATTAGTTTTAACAGACTATTTCTCCAAGTGGGTGGAAGCAGGTGCCTACGCCCAGATTCGCGAGCAAGAGGACATCGCCTTCATCTGGAAAAATATCATACCTCGCTTCGGCATCTCCAAAGAAATCACCTACGATAACGGATGACAGTTTATCGGGCAGAAAACAACCAACTTCTTAGACAAATGGCATATCAAAAGAATACTCTCAACGCCATATCATGCTGGTCAGGCAGAGTCATCCAATAAAACCATATTGATTATATTGAAAAAGAAGCTCAAATATACCAAAGGACTATGGCCCGAGTTATTGCCAGAAGTGCTATGGACACACAGAACTAACGCCAAATCCTCCACAAGAGAAACACATTACTCGCTAGTCTATGAAATGGATACCTTCATACCTGTCGAAGTCGATGAGCCAAGTCTGAGGTACTCGCACACAAGCGGAGAGGAGAATGACACGGATCGACTCCAAGACCTCGCTGAAGGCAAAAAAAGAAGAGAAATGGCCCATATTAGGCTGGTGGCCCAAAAATAGCCGATCGAAAGATACTACAACAAGGGAGCAAAAATTCGACCGCTCAAAGTAGGCGACTACGTGCTAAAAGCCAAAACACTAGCATCCAATGATTCCAGCTAAGGAAAATTGGGGACCAATTGGGACGGGCCCTATAAAATCACCGCAACAGCGGACAGGGGTTCATTCAGACTAGAGACCATGGATGGGAAAACGCTCCAAAAAAACTGGAACATCTCCCATCTCAAGTATTTCCATTTCTAAAAGAGTATCCCCCAAGTCGTACTCTTTTTCCCTCATCCGAGTTTTGTCCCAAATGGGTTTTCTTGGGGAGGTTTTTAATGAGGCAATGAAGGAGATGCTCGGAAATGCTTAGCAGGCTCTGATACACCAAATATTCCGACAATCGGCACGAATGGCATATCACGGGGACTAAGGCTACACCATCTCCAATGTACGAAAGGCTACGGATATCTTCAATGTATGAAAGGCTACGACCATCTCCAATGTATGAAAGGCTACGGCCATCTCCAATGTATGAAAGGCTACGGCCATCTCCAATGCATGAAAGGCTACGACCATCTCAAATGTATGAAAGGCTACGGCTATTTCCAATATCTCCCATGAATGAAAAGCTACAGCTATCCACAAACGCAAAAGGCTAAGACCACTAATAGCGTATGAGAAGGCTATGGCCGTCTCCCATGAATGAAAATCTACGACCATCCATAAAGGGAAAAGGTTAAGGCCACTAATAGCGTATGAGAAGGCTACAACCATCTCCTATGAATGAAAGGCTACGACCATCCATAAACGCAAAAGGCTAAGGCCACTAGTAGCATATGAGAAGGCTACGACTGTCTCCGATGAATGAAAGGCTACGGCCATCCATAAACGTAAAATGCTAAGGCCACTAATAGAGTATGAGAAGGCTAGGACCGTCTCCCATGAATGAAAGGCTACGGCCATCCATAAATGCAAAAGTCTAAGGCCACTAATAGCGTATGAGAAGGCTACGGCCATCTCCCATGAACGGAAGGCGACGGTCATCCATAAACGCAAAAGGCAAAGGCCATTAATAGCGTATGAGAAGGCTATGATTGTCTCCCATGAATGAAAGGCTACGACCATCCAAAAACACAAAAGACTAAGGCTACTATAGCGTATGAGAAGGCTACGACCATCTCCCATGAACAGAAGGCTACGGTCATCCATAAACGCAAAAAGATAAGGCCACTAATAGCGTATGAGAAGGCTACTGCTATCTCCCATGAACAAAAGGCTACATCCATCCGTAAACGCAAGAAACTAAGGCCAATAAAAAGGAATAAAGAGGCTATGGCTACCCCTGAACGCGTAAATGGCCAATGCTAATGTCGAAACAACCAACTCGACTCAACCCGATATGATCGAAGCCAAGGGAAAGACAACAACCGCTTTAAAACAAACAAGCAGCTGAGACTAGAGTCGATTCGACCTAACTACGACAAGTTAACTCAATAAAAGTCAATACCATGCAGTGAGTACGCAAGATTAAAATTATGAAAGAAGACGTAAATACAACAATATTCATGTATTACTACAAATCATTTAAAAATTGCAACGTTTCTTAGACTACAAAATCAGAATAAGAATTTAACCTAACTACCGCCCTGGCCTCCGCCACCCCTCGCTGCACCAGCCGTGCCGTCAGCACGGTCACCACCGCCCTCAGTCCGGAACACCAAAGATATCCATGACCCCGTGCCCAACTAATTCACATCCGCAAAGGTATATCCCGCCAGGTCCGGGGAATGAAGGTTGTACGCACAAGCTTCGTGTGCAACCCTAACCAGGTGACACTGGTCTTCGACCTCCACCTCGGTGGCCCTGTCGATGGCCCGTAGTTCCTCAATACTGTCCGCCTTGCCTCGACGTACACCCATATGTTGTACGCTTCACGGGATACATCATCGATAGGATCGACCATCGTCACCTACTGAAGAACGTCCACCTCAGTCCCTTTGGCCCGGAGCTCGGCAGTTAAGGCGTCAACATTGGCATGCAACTCAGCTACCTCTGCCATCGCCACGCGGCCCATTTCCAACTCTTCCTCCTTCTGTCGAATGAGATTCTCCTGCTCAGTGTTTCGAGCCACAACAACCATTAAGTCTGCATCTACCTTTTCAAACTGGGTCGTGCGCTCTCGCAGTTGACTCTCCGCTTGCTCTATCCCTTCGTGGAAAACTTGAAATTATGGGTCCTGGGTATAAAGGTCAGCTAGCGTCTTATTGCCTCGGACCTCCCTGTACTTCTTCGTCTCCTTCCTAAGGGCGGCACACTTTTTCCAATAACGCCGGCTTCACTCCCCTTCTAAAATAAGGGTGTGAAAGAAAAAGGGAAAAGGAACAAAATCTAATTCATCACAAGCCTCAAGGCTTATAGTAGAACAGCGAGAAACATCAACAGATTTTACCTGCAAAGCTGAGCCAACAACTCGACAGGATAAGTCCCTATCGCTTACATCCTTTTAGGTTTCGGTCTTAGCAGCCGCGCCCAGTAAGGTCATTTCCGTTGTGGCCTACTTACTGTCTAACAATAGATTATATCCGGTTAGGATCATAATTTAATGATTAGGCACCATCGTCACCATGTCCACTAGAGCGTAGTTCTCTCGCGGCACGTCCGCAGATGCAAGAACTCGTCCAGAAGCTGCTCCTCCCTCACTAGCAGCCAACTCGGGGAAAACCGATACACTACCTCCTTCGACGTGAGGGGAAGCAGTATCGTCTGCAACTTCCCTCAGAAGGTCCGCCCTCTCTGGTCGAATAGCATTGTCCATGAAGACCGGCCTTGATTCATGATGGCGAGTAACCACTTTCCTGCGCTCCACAGTCACACCTTTGCCGAGAAGTAATCAACGCCTTTTCCACTCCAGCGGCTCATCGCCTTCGGAAGCCTCCTCTTCGACAGAAGGAGATGGAGGCGAGGGGTTCTCTTCATTCGTCGGTTCAATTACTGACTCAACTATGGGATGAGTAGTCTCAGAAGAATCCTCGAAAGAGGGCTCCCGAATCGCGACCTCGCCCTCAGAGCGAAGAGCGTCAGAAGCATTCTCACTTGATACCTCCACATTTGCGTGCTCACCCTCAGCTCGAGTAACCTGAGGAACGTCCCCACCTACATGTTTCGGAACTACATGCCCGAAATCAGAGTCCGACGACGAGGAAGTAGTGGCTCGACATCTTCTCCTCCGTGGTACACTTCGGGCTGCCAACACATTAACCAAGGGAAAGGTACGTCAGAAAATGCGGTACCAAAGAATATGGTTTCCAAACCAGAAACCAATGCAATACCTGGAAGGCCATATTTCGTGGTAAGCGCCACCCACGCCTACACTCTTCGGCGAACGGGATTAACTATCGCACCAATGCTCTGATGTCCGGCACGGACCGGGGCGTGGACGCCCTTACTGCAGATACAAAAAATACAAAAGCAACGGTCGAGCAAGCATATATAATTGAAAATATTAAGGGTATGAAATGTCGCTTACGTTTGGGATTCCATGCTTCAGGGATTCCAGCGGGGTTCGCCACCAAATCCGAGGTTCGGACAAAGAAAAACTTCAACCAAAACTGGCGGTTGGACTTGTCGTCCGTTTCGATGACCAATCCCTTCGTCCCATGGTTATTCAGTTGCAACATCAACCCCCTCATGAATCTGGGACTGAATAATTGCAGTAGATGGTATACTGTGACATCCAGTTCGGCCCTCTCGGCATAAGTCATCAATATATGAACTATTTTCCATATATAGGGAGTGAGTTGGGCCAGACATATGTTATAAAACCTACATAGCTCTTCCGCCGACGGGTATATGGGAAGGCCTCACCCAATTATGAAGGGGTGTTCGTAAAAGGCACATAACCCAGTCCTGTGTACGTTGGCAAAATCCCCTCCGGCCATTTGCATAACTATCGTGTACGAAATCTGACAAGAAACACGGAGGTCGTCCAAGTGTGCCATAGTGAATTTAGACTTATCTCATGCAGGAGTTGTACACCTCGAGGGAAAATCCATTCGAACGTATAGTTCACGGGGAAGCACATTGTCTATGAAAAGAGGGACAAGAGGCTTTCAGACCTTCTTCCCGCCTTCCAAAGATGAAGGAATCCTAGAAGTGCCTCATCCCCGTTTCCTTCATGACAACGACTGCCCTTAGCCATAATCAGCTTTTTGATCAAAGTTGGGACACATCAACAAGCTTGTAAAGTTATAAAGAAAACTTTGAAAGTCAAAACATAAAGTTGCTAAAAGTCGCTATGAAAAGAATAAAAGCACAAAGAACTTTTTTTGAAGAGATCCAAAGTATAGAAAAACTTGAAAAACCTCCCAATTTAGTGTCCCAACACACGGGATTCGAAGAGGCGAGTGTCAGAGAAGGGGGCAGGAAATTGAAACGTCAAATCACCTCCTAACCTGCCTCGGGAGCAGTTATAATTATGACGCACGCCGCCGGTGATGTCAGTTAAAAAAAACACGTGCCCATATATGGACGACGCCAAGGCGAGTCGATCTTTTTCACCTATTGCAGACGTATGTCGAATACATCTCCAACAGGCGGAGGGACTAACTGTATAGGGTCGAATCAGATATAACCAATGAAAGTCGAGCATGCCTCCTTTCACGGCCACGCCTAACAAAGGCCAAGTATATCTTTCCTCACGCCCATATGGCATATGGGGTGCGCCTTTAACAACAAAGGCGTAACGTCAACTCACCCACATGGGCACTCTGCCCCCTCCGCCCTTTTATATTTTTGGGACGCCAGCATCCCTTAAATGAATTATGTTTTGACGAGGGAACCCTCCTTCTATATAAAGAAGAGTTTTCCTTATTGTAAGGCCAAGTGTTATTTGATTAATAATACAACTTCTGACTATCTCTCTCTATATCAATCTCTCTCTACTACTTATTTCTCTCTTGATCTCTCCAGTGATTTTCATTGATAATCCACATAATCTCATTGTAATCTTATCAGGATATATAACACATATATCATAGATCTATCTTCGGGATTTATTATAGTTGGTTACGAATTACCCCCTCATAACTTTCGATTATCCCTAACTTATAAAGCAATCGATAGCTTTTGAGTCAAACAAATATATATAAAAATTTGGATCTTTCCAACTTAAGCATGAAGGTTAAGAAAGGATTTGAGTAGTTTGATTTCAAAGTGCAACTCTGGAAATTCTCATCTTTGTTGGCTAAGTAGAGGCAACTTTCGTATACAAATAAATATTCAATTTCTATATCTTTTTGTGCTAATAATTTCGTCTTTCTTTATGTCGTCTATGCATTTAATTGATCAGCAAGATTTGTGCATATATTTTTGGCACATGTATAGTGGAAACATCACACAGAAATCTTTGACTGTAGTGAACAAAAAGACGTTCTTTGCATGCATTTGATCAAGTGTCTCGAGACTCATGTAGTTGGAATTCAAAAGTCATGATTTTTCATACTCAAATAAGAAAGGCTAGTGCTCTACCAGACAAACGTCGAACGTTTCATGGGAAGTAAGTGCAGCCGATACACAAAGTATTTTATATTTACGTAAGATTCGAAAAATGGTCGCACCCCAAGGAATGTAACATAAATATCTTAGGGCGTATCTTGGTTAAGAGGTAATATGAGTTCGCGTGAACCCATGTTCCTCTCCTTAAACTATGTATAATAATGTTATACTACTTTAAAACTACATAAATATACGTGCGTGCACTCATGCTTAACGACTCATATGATGCAATAACTATTGGGTGTTGATAGGTCAAAATCCCATTTTGGACAATCCTATTTTCGGCACAGAGTGTATATATATATATATATATATATATATATATATATTAAAATTACTAAAATTTCAAAAAAATATGTAATTTGAACCTACAATTTCAAAAGTTTAGTGAGTTTATAATAAGAAACTAAAGTTAATCCAGTCAAATGTAAATTCTAGAATTACTAGTATACCAATCATCTTGAAATCTTTGATCTGCCTCAGTGAACAACCTCTTCTAATGTAAGAATTAGTGGTTGCTTCTGTGGTTCGAACATACAAGATAACTTTATCGTTGCTCCAAGCCGCTCCCAGAATAAGCCAAACGAAATTACAAAGTTCGGTGGGTGGCCTATATTAACTAAGTTGACTCTAGATCCCTTTGTAAATACTAACTGAAACTCTTGTCACGTTGTTTGAAAAAATGTTATGAATTACTACTAGTAAATAAATTATGGCGGTGATGTTAGCAAAAATAATAATTTTGCCCATATACACTTCTACTCACAAAAGAGTAGGTGTATTATTAGGTAGCGTACGTAGCAATCTCCAACTTTTTAACTAATGTTCAAGTTTTTGTTCCTTTGCTTTTCTATCTTTCTGGTTTCTTTTCTTCTTTTGGTAGAGTGACAAATTAAGTTTAATCCAAAAAAATTGTGACTTACGCCACCATCGCAGGGCTTATTTGTCAAACATGTGCAACAAGCCCGATTTTTGAACGAAGGAATGCATTTATTAGATTAAAAATCATGCATGCTTTGTCTAGTGATTCTTGATTCATGATAACTCGACTGCCACAAAAAAAAATTCAATATCTGTATTATAAAATTTAAACCATTTACACTAAATTTGGTTATGTGAAAGGAGGAGCAAGTAAAAGTGGTGTGTGTTTGTGGTGGGGGTGTAAAATTGGAGGAAAATGATATACATCCTTTTTTATCGCTTTTTAAATTTTTCTAAATTGTAGTAGAATGACATCAAATAACCACTTTATAGGACTGCTATTTAGAAATTAGCTAGTGCATTCTAAATTTTAATTTTTCAGGATAAAAATATCCTTTAATTAATGTCCTGAAGTTAGGATTTTTAGTTTAAAATTTCAGGACAAAACAATTAAGTTTTGACTAATTTCTAAATAATATCTCTAAAAATGACTGTCTATACACTTGCCCCAAAATTGAATATAGGAAGCAAATGCCCCTTAATGCCTATAATAATCTTCTACATATATTTCAATAAAATATAAACTTAATTACTGTAATATTTGATTTTTTTTAATTTTATATTGAACCCATTAAATTTAAATTCTAATCGAAAAAATATCGGCGTGGGAAGTTATGATTGCTGAGGAAACTGGAAAATCTTGTTAATATTTCACTATGGCAAATACTATCATTTCAACAGCATGCATGTGCTGGCCAAACTGTGCATGTGGAAAAGTATGGAATTTGGTTAATTGGAGAAGTGTGGAGTAATATTGACAAAGAGTGTAAGTTTAAAACATGCATATGTTGTATACATAAATTGATTGGTGTTGACCACTTTTCCAATTTTTAGTACTTAATTTTCTACGTAAGGGAAGAATAGTTTCTTACTTTGTTGTGAAGCCTCGTTTGCTTATGTGATAGCAGGATATGTAATGTAGTCTGCACCACATGATCTAATTTACTTTGCTGTATAGGAAATATATGTGTTATTTTATCCGTTTCGAATTATCTGTCATATTTTTTATGAAATATTTTTTTAATATATTATTTTACCCTTATTTATGTCTTAAGATATAATCTCTTTTTATTTAATATTTACTTATAATGAAGTATTTGTAGTCCTCAAGAGAAATTAATTAATATTAAAGTAAAATAGAAAAATAATTAATATAGTCTTGAAATTTTAAAATGACAAATAATTTGATATAACTATTTTTTGAAAATCGCATAGATAATTTGAGAAGGAGGGAGTACTAACAAAAATATATAAAGATAAATATTTCATTTCCAGCAGTTTAATTAAGTTTTTAAAGAAATATCACTCAATTCTAAATGGTATTACATGTCCTGAAGTAGAGTCTCATTGATTTCTAGTTTCCAATAATGAAAATATTTACACATGTTTAGCCTAAGAAAAAGAATTAGGTTTGCACGTTAGGAGGCATGTTGCATGTCATGATATGAAAAGGCCGACCCAGTTCAATACCCACTTCGTGGGTGTCTGGGGAAGGGAATACTCTAGGCAGCCTTCCCCTGCTTTGCAGAGAGGCATATTGCATGTCATGATATCAAAATAAATAAAAGTGTTCATCTTTTTAGCTCTAATATTAAAAGGTTTTTGGTCTTTTAGACTAAGTAATCACATTATTCAGTGATATATATGTGACGGGAAAAAATCTACCAAGCATTATATCAACTCTTTAATTGAGGTGTATTTGACTCAAAAGTTATTGGTTACTGAGGTAGTGACAATCGAAGATATGAAAAGGGTAAATCGCAATCAAATATAATAAACCCCAAAGTAGAATCATTGTAGTTATAATATGAAAATATTTGCAAGAATGAAGAAGTTATGAAGATAATCAACGATCACAATTGAGCGGATAGTAGAGAGAGAAAGACAGAGAGAGAACGATAGAGAGAGAATAATAGAAGTTGTATTATTAGAAAAGAACACATGATCCTTTATAACGAAGAAAATCCCCCTTTATATAGAGGTGGGTTTTCTTACTAAAATTACAATCAGTCGAGGGGCTGTTGATGCCCTTGAAGAGGGGACGTCTAAATACACATATCGACGCTCGTACCCTTACTCCTATGCTTACATGGGCGTGGGGAGAATCACACTCGGCCCCTAATAGTTAAACCCTATTTGGCTCTATACAGTTAGTCCCTCCGCCCGTTGGAGACGTACTCGACGTACGTCTGCAATGGGCGTAAAATTTGATCCGTCGTGGCGTCATTAATGCATTGACACATGGCCCACTTTTTGAATTGACGTCATTACCGGCATGCGTCATGATTACAACTGCTCCCAAGACAGATTAGAGGGCGATTTGACGTTTTGGTTTTCCGCCCCTTTTCTGACGCTTACCTCTTCGATTCCCGTGTATTGAGGCTCTATAAATAGGAAGAGGGTTTGATTATTACTATCTTTCCAACTTCTCAGACTTTCTCTTCCTATCTTCGTCTTTTGCTAGGGCTTTTAGTAACTTTTGTGTTTGAATCCTTCGAGTCCTCTTTGAAGTTAGTTTCCCCAACCGTTGACGTGTTTATTCATTAGACAAATATCAATTACGGCAAGACGAGGCTGACAACGTGAAGGAAATGGAGACGAGTTTTCTTCTAAGGTTCCGCCATCTTCGGGTGGTAGGAAAAAGGATCAAAGACCCCTTGTTCCTCTTTCTGTAGATAATGTGCTTCCCCGAGAGCTGCATGCTCGAAGGGTTTTCCTTCATGATGCGTAACTCCTGCATGGAGTCGTTATGAGTTTTTTGGCTCACATTTGGATTGTTTGCATAAGTCCTGCCAAATTTCGGATATAGTGGATATGAGGGTGGCCAGAGAGGCTTTCGCCAACGTGCACAAATAAGGGTTCTGTGCTTTTTATGAATACCTCTTTTTGATTGGGTGTAGTCTTCCCATATACCCTTTGGTGGAGGAGCTCTAGCGGTTCTACAATGTGTGTCCGGCCCAGCTCACTCCGTACACGTGGAAAGTATGTCGCATACTGACCACTTATGTTGAGCGGGTTGTACTTAACGTTACGATCCACCATCTGTTCAACTATTTGGCCCCGGTTTTATGATGGGGACGATGTTACAGCTAAAAAATCCTAGTACAAAAGGTCTTGTTATCCAAGCAGACGACAAGCCCAATCGTCGTTTTTGGCTAAAATGTTTCTTTATCCAAACTTCAGACTTGGTGCCGACCCCAAAAGGGTTCCCAGAAGTATGGAATCTCGAACGTGAGTGTCGTTTTATGCACTTAACATCTTCTATCCCTTACGCTTGTTCAATTTTCTTGAAGTTTATTGCTTTCCTATATTTTTAGTTAGGGTTTCTTCGCCGCGACTTGTACCAGATATAAGGTCGTGGGTGGAGCGTATTACGAAATACGGTACTCCAGGTATTGTACAAACTTTTCGGTTTGGTGATTTTATTTTCAGGTGTTGTCGCTTGACTTACCTTTCTTTGGGTAATATTTTGGAAGCCTCGAGCGCCCCTCGATGGAGGAGAAGACGTAATGCTGCAGCTCCCTCAGTGGTGGACTCTGATTACGAGTATGTGCCTCAGGTGCATTCAGATGAGGATGTTCCTAAAGTCACTCAACCTAAGGGCGAGCATGCGACCGTAGAGGCCTCTAGCAAGGATGCTTCCGATGCTGCCCGTTCTGAGGGCGAAGATACGAACCGGGAACCCTCTGTCGAAGACGTTTCTGAGGCTACTCGGCCTGGGGTCAAGCTGGTAGTCGAATCTGTGAACAAGGTGACTCATTCGCCTCCATCTCCTCATGTCGAAGAGGAGGCTTATGAAGGCGAAGAGCCACCGGAGCGGAAGAGGCGTCAACTGCTTCTCAGCAAAGGCATAGCCGTGGAGCGCAAGAAGGCGTTTACCCGTCGTCTTGAATCGAGACCGATCTTGATGGGCAATGCCATTCGCTCGGAGAAGGTGTCCCTTCTGAGAGGGGTCGTACCCGATATTGCCTCCCTAAGAGTCGACGTAGGTGACACACCAGTCGTTGCCGAGGCGGCTGCTGACGATGGAAGAGTGAACTCTGGGCGGGCTCCCACGGCTGCGGATATGCCACATGGGGATCACGCTCGAATGGAAATGGTGGTGGTAAGGCCTAACCGTCAAATCGTGTTCCTAACGGGATATAACTTGTTTCTGGAGAGTGAGCAGGCTGTAGTGGATATAATATTGCTGTGCGCGGTTACCGAGAGCGAGACTTTAAAAGACGTCAATGACAGGAACTTATCCCGACGAGTCGCCGGTACAGCTTTGCAGGTATACTTTGTTGTTTTCTTTCTTTTACTTAGTGTGGGTCTTTAGGCTTGTGCTGACTTATGTTGTGTCTATTTTTCATACCCTCATTTTGGAAGTGGAGAGGGGCCGGCGTGCTTAGAGGAAGACTTCCACCCTTTTGAGGGTAATAAAGAAGTATAGAGAGTGCCGAACTAAGCACCAAATGTTGGCGGATATATATGCCCAAGAACCGTAGTTTCACGTATTTCATAAGGGTTCGGATTAATCGATAGCTCGACTGCAAGAGCGTGTGGCTGAGTTGGAGCAAGCATATGCGGGTTTAATGACTGTCGTGGCTCGAAACACCAAACTGGAGAACCACCTTCGGTCGAAGGAGGATGTGGTAGAGATCGGCAGTAGGGTGATGACGGAGGCCGCTGAACTTCGTACCAAAGTTGATGCCCTAACTGTCGAGATTAATGCCAAGCCAGCTAAATTTTATGCTCTGAAGCAGGAGGCAGTGATCGGATCGGCCGACTATGCATCTGGTAAGGCGTACGACATGTAGGTGTACGCCGAGGCCAGGCTGACGATTTTTGAAGAGTTGCCCGCCAATGGTCGGGCTATCGAGGCGGGGTTGAGAACCAACGCCGTCTGGTTCGGGTTTCCCGAGAAGCTTCTAGGTATAACCCTGATTCCCCAGGCTTTTCAAGATGTACCTTTGCAGATGTGCACCAACTAGGTACGGGGTCCTGGATTTCTTTATTATTCTGGGCCGAAAGTGGCGGTGAGAGAGGTAACGGGCTGGCTGATGATGGTGAACCGGGAGACGGTGGCGAACAGGGTGATGGTGGTGAACAGTGTGGCGATAGTTAGGACACATTTTTACTTTGTTGTTGAGATTTTGCAGCCGGGAGGATAAGATTTTTGTAAATGTATGTATACATTTTTTGGAGTAAATGGAAATCATTTCTTTGGTGTTCATGTCTTCTTTCTGTACCTTTTATTTCGCGTGCTTGTTGTAGCATTTTGCGTAGTCTCGATCGTTGTCGGGTTAATTTTTCGTAGTCGAGCTGGGTCGACTTTGCATGATAATGACTTCAGGATTTTGCTTATCTTGGATCGATTGTGGTCGTTTAGTGATCTCCATTATGTTGAATCGATTTATCATAGTTGAACTGAGTCGATTATTATGACTCTAGCCTTAGCCGTTTGTTCGTTTTGGGTGGTTGCAACCTTTTTAATGATCTTGATCGTGTCGAGTTGAACAGAATGAGTCGATCAGCCCGATAATGGCCTTAGCCATTTATACGTCATGGACGGCCTTGGCCTTTTATCTATTGTAGATGGCCTTAACCTTTTATGCATTATAGACGGCCTTGGCCTCATATGCGTTATAGGCATCCGTAGCCTCTTATGCGTTATAGAAGGCTAGAGCTTCCTATAATATTTTGAGTTCTCGTGTATGTCCTGGTCTCTGATAGAGATCCGATAATTTTAGTAGTTTCCGTGAATATTAATGTCCTCCAAGGCCTGTTAGAGCTCTCTTCAACCCTTAGCCTTTTATGCGTTATAGATGACCGTAGCCTCTTGTGTGTTACAAATGGCCATAGCCTCTTTGTGCGTTATAGTTGGTCGTAGCCTTTCATACATTGGAGATGGTCGTAGCATTTCATACAATGGAGATGGTTGTAACCTTTAATACATTGGAGATGGTTGTAGTCTTTCATAGATTGGAGACGGCCGTGGCCTTTCATACATTGGAGGTGGCCATAGACTTCCGTACATTGGAGTGGTTGTACCCTTTCATACATTGGAGATGGCCGTAGCCTTTCATACATTGGAGATGGTCATAGTCTTTCATACATTGGAGATGGCTGTAGCCTTTCATGAATTAGAGATGGTCGTAGCCATTCATACATTAGAGATGGTTGTAGCCTTTCATACATTGGAGGTGGTCGTAGCCTTTCATACATTGGAGATGGTCATAATCTTTCATGCATTGGAGATGGTCGTAGCCTTTCATACATTGGAGATGGTCGTAGACTTTCATGCATTGGAGATAGTCGTAGCCTTTCATACATTGGAAATGGCTGTATCCTCAGTCCCTGTGATACACATGTTGTGCTAATTAGCAGAGTAGCTGGCGTGTCAAATTTTCCTCGTAAGAATTTCCGAGCATCTGCTTCGTCGCCTCGTTAAAAACCTTACCAAGAAAACCCGATTGAGATAAAACACGGATAAGGGAAAAAGAGTACGACTCCGGGGTTCTCTTTAGAAATGGAAATACTTGAGGTGAGAGATGTTCAAGTTGTTTTGGAGCGTCTTCCCTTCCATGGTCTCTAGTCAAAATGATCCTTTATCCGCTCTCGCAGTAATTTTGTAAGGTATGTCCCAATTGGTCCCCAGTTTTCCTTCGCTTGGGTCCTTGGATGTCAAAGTTTTGGCTTTGAGGACGTAATCGCCTACTTTGAGTTGACGGATTTTTGCCTTCTTGTTGTAGTATCTTTCGATTTACTGTTTTTGGGTTGCCATCCTAATGTGGGCTATTTCTCTCCTTTCTTCAGCTTCATCGAAGTCTTGGAGTCGGTTCGAATCATTTTCTGCTCCACTTGTATGTGAGTACCTTAAACTTAGCTCGACTACTTCGACTGGTATGATGGCATCCATTCCGTAAACCAGCGAGTAAGGCATTTCTCTCGTGGAAGAGTTAGTGGTGGTCCTGTGTGCCCATAGCACCTCTGGTAGCAGTTCAGGCTATAGACTTTTGGCGTCTTCAAGTTTCTTTTTCAATATATTCAGTATGGTCTTGTTGGACGACTCTGCTTGACCATTAGCGGCGGGACGATACGGTGTTGAGAGTATCCTTTTCATGTGCCATTTGTCAAAGAATTCGGTCATTTTCTGACCGACGAACTGTCGCCCATTCTCACAGGTGATTTCTTTGGGGATGCCGAAATGGCTGATGATGTTCTTCCATATGAAGGAGATGACCTCTTGCTCACATATTTGGGCGTAAGCACCTACTTCTATCCATTTGGAGAAATTGTCAATTAAAACTAAACAAGCGTACCTATCCTCGTCCGACGGGTAGCGGGCCGACTATGTCCATTCCCCATTTGATGAAGGACCAAGGGGAAGTAACCGGATGGAGGGGTTCTCCCAATTGGTGTATCATGGGGGAAAACTGTGACATCTTTCACATCAGCAGACGTGCTCTGTGACATCTTTTTTCATAGTAGGCCAGTAATATCCTGCTTGTATTAGGCAGTGTACGAGTGCTCGATTTCCCGTGTGGGCACCACAATGGCCTTCGTGTACTTCTTCTAGTACCGGCATCATTTGATTGGGGCCTAGGCATTTGGCCAGGGGTCCTCCAAAGGTCCTTTTATAAAGCTCATCGTTTATCATGCAATATATAGCGGCCTGGATACAGAGATTTTTGGCCTCTTTCTTGTCAGGCGAGAGGGTTCCATCCTACAAATATGATAGAACTGGCTGCGCGAGTCCCAGGTTAATTGTAAGGAGAGTACCTATGTATGATCGATTTTCGAGTAGAGGAGAGTGACGACACTTTATTTGTTGAGGCTTGTGGTGGCCGCAACTAGTTTTGCCAGACTGTCCGCTTTGGTGTTCCGCGCTCTGGGAACTTGCTCAAAGCGGCACTCGTCGAGCTGTGTCATCAACCAGTGGATTTCTGCCTGATAATTCTGCAATCTTTGTTACTTGATTTGGTCAGTCCCAGTGACTTGAATTACTATGAGCTGAGAGTCACAGTGCAGGATGAGCCGGCGGGCCCCGTGTCTGATGGCTAGGTTTATACCTGCAATAACGGCTTCGTATTCTGCTTCGGTGTTAGTTATCCTAGGGCATCGTATGGACTGGCAAATGATTTCTCCCATGGGGACTTTGAGGACAAGTCCCGATACCAAGACATTGGCGGCTCCATTTGTGTAGAGGGCCCAGACGTCGGCATTTGAGGTGGAGTGCAGGGCATCCTTTTCTGCCTCCGGTAGTATTTTTGTGCTGAAGTCCGCCACGAAGTCGGCAAGGACTTGTGACTTGATGGAGGTCCTAGGCATGTATGTGATACCATGTTCGCTGAGCTCTATGGCCCATCTGGCAAGTCGGCCTGATAGTTGAGGCTTATATAGGATGCTTCTTAAGGGGATTGTGGTCACTGCTTTAATGGGGTGGCATTGCAAATAGGGTCTGAGCTTTATTGAAGTTGTGACCAGTGCCAGGGCCAACTTTTCAAGATGTGGATACCGTGTTTCAATGTCTACCGGGGTTTTACTAATGTAATAGATAGGGGATTACGTACCTTTTATTCGCAAACAAACACTGCACTTACGATGACTTTTGATACGTCTAGATATGTCAGTAAGGGTTTGCCCGGCTCTGCTTTGGTCAACAGTGGTGGTGACGACAGATACGTTTTCAGTTCTTGCAAGGCTTTCATGCATTCCTTGTTCTACTGGAATCTGTTGTCTTTTCTTAGGACATTGAAAAATTTGTGGCATCTATTGGAGGATCGTGAGATGAATCGAGAGAGGGCATCAATTCGGCCTATCAATTTTTGGACCTGATTTTTTTTGATTAGCACTTCGGGTATCGAGGAAATCACCTTTATTTGGTTGGGGTTGACTCCAATACCTCCTTGGGATACGAGAAACCCTAGAAACTTTCCTGATGCCGCGCCGAAGGCACACTTCTCGGGATTCAGTTTCATCTCATTCTTATTTAGTATTTCGAAGGCCTCTTGCAAGTGGTTGATGTGATCCTCCTTTTTTGAGGATTTCGCTAGCCTGTCATCAATGTAAACTTCCATCGTTTTACAGAGTTGCCCTTTGAACATCTTGGTGACTAGCCTTTGATATGTGGCACCTGCATTTTTGAGCCCAAAGGGCATCACTTTGTAGCACTAGGTCCCTTGGTGCGTGATGAAGGTTGTTTTCTCTTGATCTTCTTCGGCCATCAGGATTTGATTGTAACCGGAATGTGCTTCTAGAAAACTCAACAGTTCATGTCCGGCGGTGGCGTTGATCAGCTAGTCGATGTGTGGGAGGGGGAAAGAGTCCTTAGGGCACACCTTGTTTAGGTCGGTGAAGTCCATGCACATTCTCCACTTCCCTTTCTTCTTTTTGACCATTACGACGTTGGTGGCCCACTGAGGGTATTTTGACTCCCTGATAGAGCTGTTGGCAAGTAACTTGTCTACTTCCTCGTGGAATACCTTGTTGATTGCAGCGTTGAACTTTCTTCTAATTTTCCATACCGACAGATGAAGTGGGTCGACATTTAGTTTGTGGGTAGCGATATCTGGCAAAATCCCAGGTATATCTGCATGGGAAAAGGCAAACAAGTTTGCATGGTTAGTTAAGAATTCACGATACTTACTTGGGTTGGCGAGCCCGTGGCCAATGTAGACCTTCTTTTCAGGTTTGTGGTTATCCAGTTGGATCGGATCGAGGTCATCGGTCGTTGCTTTGCAGGCTTCTACAATGTCTGGATCCCTGATGGTATCGGTTGTCGGGTCAGTTTTAGTCCCCAACATGGCTAATTGCTATGCTTACGCGCTCACTCCCCTCAATTGTCGGGTGTGGGCATAGTCTTGTATTATCTTGTAACACTCTTATGCAGTGCGTGGTTCCCCTTTGATGCTGAATATCCCCCATGCGGTAGGGAACTTGACCATTTGGTATAAGCTCGAGGGGACTACTCGTATGGCATGTATCCATGAGAGCCCAATGATTACATTATATGTCGTCTCCTGATCCATTACGTGAAAAGTTGTTTCCAATGTGACTCCTCCCGTGAGGACGGGGAGGATCACTTCTCCAGATGTGCGTTTCTCTATATTGTTAAAACCAGTTAGTGTTATGCAGCGGGGTATTATCTTGTCCTCGAGTCCAATATGCGAAAGGACTCTTGGATGGATGATACAGGCACCGCTCCCGTCATCGATCATGACCCTCCTGACGCCCGTATCAACAATACGTAAGTAATAACTAAAGCATCGTAATGGGGAAAACACAAACCGTCGGCATCAGA
>JASVEL010013258.1:0-16774 GCA_032618575.1 Nicotiana noctiflora
AGTCCTCTTTCCCCTTTTGCTGGAAACCGTCCGGTTGCTCCATGTATATCTCCTCTTCCAAATCACCGTATAGGAAGGCGGTTTTCACATCCATCTGCTCAACCTCCAGGTTGAGGCTTGCTACTAATCCCAGCACCGTGCGTATTGAGGTCATTTTCACAACTGGTGAGAATATTTCATCAAAGTCTATACCTTTCCTTTGATTGAAACCTTTGACGACCAATCTTGCTTTGAATCTCGGACAAGAACTAATTTCATCATGCTTGATCTTGAACACCCATTTATTCTTCAAAGCTCTCTTGCCTTTCGGCAACTTCACCAACTCAAACGTCTTGTTCTCATGCAAGGATTTCATCTCGTCTTGCATGGCTTCTATCCACTTCTCCTTATGTTCATCATCAACAGCTTCTTCAAAACTGTCGGGTTCTCCCCCGTTAGTGAGTAACACATACTCATGTGGAGAATATCTGGTAGACTGTTGCACAACTCTTCCGGATCTTGTGTGATAAGGAGGGTTGTTGAGGATTGCTGGTTGAGGTTGATCATCCTCGTCTGCATCATCATCACCATTATCCTCGTTACCTTCGGCATCTGCTGGTTCATCTTCATTTGGAAGATCAGGGGCTTCAGCTTGATTATCCTGAACATCGTCTCCAACTTGTCTCGGCACCATTGTTGGAGGCAACTCAAACTCAGCAGAATCATCGGTGGACTTCTCTACTTTGTCAATGTCTTCAATTGTTTGGTCCTCAACGAACACAACATCTCGACTCCTAACGAGCTTCTTCTGCATCGGATCATAGAACTTATAGCCAAGCATGTCTTGACCATAGCCGATGAATACACACTCCCTTGTCTTGACATCAAGTTTGCTCCTTTCATCCTTCGGAACATGGACATAGGCTTTGCAGCCAAATACCCGCAATTGATCATAAGAGATATCTCTTCCTGACCAAATCTTTTCTGGAGCCTCGTACTGAAGAGGGACACAAGGTGAATGGTTTAGCACATAGGCTGCTGTAACTAGTGCTTCACCCCAGAAAGCCTTTGGTAACTTTGAATGAGAGAGTAAACATCCGGTTCTCTCGATCAAGGTTCTGTTCATCCTCTCAGCCAAGCCATTCAACTGTGGAGTTTTAGGAGGTGTGAACTGATGTCGAATACCATGCTCTTTACAATAAGCATCAAATTGACCTTGGTATTCACCGCCATTGTCTGTCCGGATGCACTTCAACTTCTTACCAGTCTCTCTTTCCACCAAGGTCAGAAATTGTTTGAAAACTTGAAACACTTGATCCTTGGTCTTCAGCGTGTATACCCATGTCTTTCGTGAATGATCATCAATAAAGGTCACGAAATATTGGGCACCACCGAGGGACTTCTTGAAAGGCCCGCATACATCTGAGTGTACCAGATCCAACACGTCTTGCTTTCTGGAAGGAGGGAATCTTTTGAATGAAACTCTGTTTTGTTTCCCAGCTAAACAGTCAGCACACTTCTTCAACTGGATCTGGTTTAGACCTGGTAAGGCGTTCTTCTTCACCAAACGCGCCATTGCCTTTTCACTCATGTGGCCAAGACGTCTATGCCACAACTTGGTATTGCTATCATTCTCCGCAACATTTATAACTTGTTGGGAGATGCTTGCGTGGGTCACGTACAACTTTGACTGCTTCGTGCCCCGCGCCACCACCAATGAGCCTTTCGTGAGCTTCCATTGGCCATTATGAAAGGTATTGCAATAACCTTCCTCATCAAGCTTGCCTACGGAGATCAGATTCAGGCGCATATCTGGAACATGCCTGGCATCTCTTAAAAGTAGCTTCATCCCATTCATGGTCTCTAGGAAAACATCTCCTTTGCCTACAACTGTTGAGAAATTGGCATTTCCCATCTTTACACGACCGAAGTCTCCAGGTGTGTAAGATGAGAAGAGTTCTCTCCGTGGCATTGCATGAATGGTAGCTCCACTATCAATCACCCATGTCGTCTCTTGGGTTGTCAAATTGATAATGTCGTCATCGTAGACAATGTTAAACTCACCAAAGGAGTTCGCTTCATCATCACTGTTTTCTTCGGGTTTCTCCTTTTTGCCTTTGTTCTTCTTCTGGTCATTTTGGAACTGTCGGCAAAATCTTTTGATATGGCCCTTCTTTTTGCAGTAATGGCACTCAACATGTGCAAATTTGTTGGATCTACCTCTGCTCTTATCTCTGTTACTCTGGCCTTTGTTTTGACTTCTCCCCCTGGTCGTAACAGCCAACACCTCTGATGAAGAAGATGATCCTTGTGATCGGCGTCTCATTTCTTCATTTAGAATGCCACTTTTGACTGTCTCCATGTTTACCACACCGTTGGGTGCAGAATTGGTGATTGAAACCTTCAAGGTTTCCCATGACTCTGGGAGTGTTGCCAGCACCATAAGAGCAAGTACCTCGTCATCGAACTTTATGCCCATTCCCGACAACTGGTCGACAATCCCTTGTATTTCATTAAGGTGATCTGCCACAATTGTCCCTTCTACATATTTTACTTGCATTAATTTTGTCAAGTAAAATAATTTGTTGTTACCCGTTTTAGAGGCATACAACTCCTCGAGCTTGTTCCATAACGACCTTGCATGTGTCACACCAGAAATGTGATTGTACACATTATCTTCAACAAATTGTCGTATGTAGCCGCACACTTGGTTGTGCTCAAATTCCCAGTCCTCGTCTGACTTGTCTTCAGGTTTCTGAGCACTGAACACCGGCAGGTGCATCTTCGTCACGAACAGGAGATCTTTCATCTTGTTTCTCCATAAGTGGTAATTTGTGCCGTTTAGGTTGACCATCTTGCTTGTCCTTGCCTCCATATTTCCGACGGTGAATAGTAACCGTAGGTATGAATAGTGCCCGTATGGATGAATAGTACCCGTACGTATGAATAGTACCGTACGTATGAGTAGTATTCTAACCAAAGCTTTGATACCACTTGTTAGGACCCGGTGGCACTAAACACTTCTTCACAGTGGGAAAAATAAATGATCAACGAAAAATAAATGACACAAAGAATTTAACGTGGTTCACCTAAAACGTTTAGGCTACGTCCACAAACCCGGCACCAACTTCCACTAAAACTTTTAGTAGGCTTACAAAGAGAGACTTCTCCAATAGTTTGGAGGTACAACAATTTCCCGAGCTCTACCCAAAATAGTGGCGCACACAAAAGTGTTTTCCGAAAATACCCGACTAGTATTTTACTCACTATTTTGTCACTCCCCTTTAGAAAAACTTCCTAAAGAAAAACAAACTCTCTCTTTCTCTCTAACTCTTATACTTGAGTTATTGAATGTTTTTGGTGTGTTTAAAACAATGAGATGAAGGGGTATTTATAGTTTTGAGATAGGGACCAAAAGTGCAAATCTCACCTATCAAAAAGGATCAATTTGCAATATTCCCATCTCACCTACCATTTATTGATGTCATTGCTTACATCAATAAGCAAATTGGAGGAAGCTTCTAACAAGCCTAAGAATCCTTCTTTTGCATATATACACCTCCTAAAGCAAAACCAACAAAAACTCTTTTTTCTTTTTTTTCCCCTCGTACATCATTGGAGGCTATATATGTAAAGGCATGATAAAGGATGACCATCAGATTTGAAACCACAACCACTCTTCAATGCTCAACTTTCAAACCTACCAAAAGTCTAAGCAAGCATTACAGATGCACCTGCAACAGATTGAAGCAACTCTAGTCACACCCAGAGGCGGACCCAGGATTTAAAGGTAGCGGGTACACTGTAACAGTACCTTAATAATATTTATAGGCAGTAAGGTCACGACGGAAATAATTACTCGATGGCTTTAGGCGGACTAATAACTAGTGGTTGCATATGAGCTTTGAAAATTAAGGAAGAAGTTTTTTGTGTGGAGAGAGATAATTGTAGAAGAAGCTTTTGATGTAGGGATTTAACTAAAAGTAAAAGGGGTGGGTCCATTGAAAAAACTAAATCAAATACACTATAGTAGGGGCGTTGAAATTACCAAATGAGACCCAATCAAAAATATTAGTTTTATTGTTAAACATGAGATTCTAACTTGGGTCTTACAAAAGCCAACTACTCCACAAACCAACTCTTCTACCCAATCTTTGTGATTGAGGGTGCAGCATAATATATTTATAGGGATCCTTCTTTTATTAACTTATATATATAGAATATATATACAATATTTTTACCGAGGCCAACGGGTACCCGTGCCCCCACCCCCAAGCGTAGGTCCGCCCCTGGTTACACCTACAAGAAGAATATATACAAAGCACAACAACAGAGGCAAAAAAAAACAAAGAAACACACTCAAGTAGGCAGCGAAACCAAATAGCCGGTAAAGGTTACCTGAAAAGAATGATTGAACGAACCCAAAAATTTCTGGAAATCGAAGGATGTTTTAGCTAAAAAGTCATCAAAGGAATTCATCATAAAAAGCCAGAGCCACTATCTATTTGGATTTGGACCCTAAAGTAAACAACGAAATCAGAGGGAACTACAGTAATAACTTATGTCTACATCCAGAATAGCATATAATTTTAGATATGGATAAGATCATTATCAAAATTAAGACATTGCAGACCTGTCAACTCTCCCTCTGCCTACTTATGAAGCTGATACTCAACATGTAGGATGCTGGCTTGTCATAGCTTTAATAATTCACAACCTTTCCTGAACTAAATAAATATACACATGTATTTGATGCCAGAAAACCAATGTTTTGGGGTCAGACTCGGCTCCATTTTTATTGCGTTGGTATTCCTCCAAACTTGCATAGCAAGACTAACACTAAGCTATACATAAGGGTTAAGGATTATAACTAAGAAAAGCAACGTAACCATAATTGGGAATAATGATGACACTAAATAAACGAAATTGACAGGGATTAGAATAATTTTGAAGGGCCGGTAAATAGGCAAAAATAATTCTGTCAAAACTATGATTCCTAAAAAATTTCATGCTTTGACATTTTCGAATATTACACAGTTTGCGACTCATTTCATATGAAATTATTCGAGAGAAACCAATGAGATTATTTTTGAATATCGTCACTAAAGATCATATCTAATAAGGTATAGAAACCATGATCATCAAATCATTTTCTAAGGCCACAAATCCAAATAAAAATTCCAAGAATTTTGAGCTTCTCAGGGTTTTCATGCCTCTCATTCATTCATTCATTAACTTATTAATTCTTCAAGGACAAACTAATTTTTCAAGACATTCAATCAAATAATGGAAGAAATCAAATAAACAATAAAGACGAGACCTCAATCCCAAACTAGTTGATACGTTATACGAATCTTCTAAATCCGTTACTATACTTGGAACTATTTTATTTTACAACACGATAATTGTCTACTATGTTAGAGCTACTCTAAAACCACGAATTATCAAAATGTCAAACCTATCTTGCCACTGTACAATCTTTTAACAAACTAAAAAGACTCATGTCAAACACCAGACTTAAAGTAAATATGCCTAGCAAATAAGTGCTTAAGATATCACAGCATTCCCCGGTTACTTTCAACCTTGGCATCCATATATTTTTTGTCATCATCCAATAGGTCAAGTGCATAATATGCATCGATCTTTAAGGGTGTGTTTGGTATGAAGGAAAACATTTTCTGGAAAATGTTTTCCAATTTTCCCATGTTTGGTTGGCTTAAATGTTTTGGAAAATATTTTCCTTATCAATTCATTTTCCTCCAATTGGAGGAAAATGTTTTCCTTATCAAAATAAGGGAAAACATTTTCCAAAGCTCCTTCTCAACCATTCTCACCATCACCAACCCACCCCACCCCCTCTCCAAAAAACAGATTTTTTTTTTAGAAAAATTTCAGTTTTTCCGTTATCATCCACCCTACTACCCCTCCACCCCACCCCGCAAAAAAAAATTTCTTTTACCTTCATTTTTTTTTTCTATAATTTTAAATTTCTGTTTTATTATTTTTCTGCACCACCCACCCCCCACCCCCTACCCCCCCCCCCCCCCCCCCCCCCCCCCCCCCGCACAAAAAAAAATTACTTTTTTTTGTAATTTAAATTTTTATTTTTTTTTCGATTTACTGCCCCCAGCCCCAGCCCCCCACCCCCACCCCCCTCCCCCTGAAAAAATTTAAAAAAATATTTTTCAGTTTTTAATTTTATTATTTATCATTTAAAGACTCAATATTTTACAAGTTCCAAAATTATGAGTTCGGAAGTTTACGGGTTTAGAAATTATAAATTTACCGATTCGAAAATACGCGATTTTTGCGTTAAAAAGTAAAGCATCACATTAGTTCCTTTAGATTATGTCAATTTTTAGAGACTTCGGAAAGGGAAGGGGTGGGGGAGGTGGGAGGGGGAGGGGTAGGAGAGTTGCAAAAAAAATATTTTTCTAAAAAAATTATTTTTACTCTCTAACCAAACATAGAAAATATTTTCCGGAAAATATTTTCCACTTACCAACCAAACAAGAGAAAATAAGTGATAAAATCATTCATTTTCCATGAAAACATTTTCTAAAAAAATATTTTCCATGGAAAACATTTTCCTTCGTACCAAACACACCCTAAAAGTAAGATTGTTATAATTGCTGATTCTTTTTAAGACCATAGCATATTGGACCTAATGACATTCAAGAATAATTTGAGATAATATTAGCTCGCTAGTTCCAAGCGAAATGAAAAAAAGCCTCCCAACAAAAAATACAAAAGTTTTATTTCCTCTCAATGCTTCAATTTTTGTTCCACGCAAACTTATGAGAAAATTTTACACAACTTAATTCTGTTACTTCAGGCAATATTTTTGCTCAAACCAGCTTAAAATTGTTGATTCCTTTACACTTGGTCTATTGGCAACATGATCAAGAGAATAGAAAATATGACATGTTGTTCATCAGGATGATGAAATGCTAGTCGTTCCATAAGAGGTTCTCTATGGTGAAAGGAAAGACGAATATTTGTCAAGTATCTTCGCATATTGATATATATCAATAACTATTATACACATTGATTTCATCACCATTTGATGAATTTTCTCATGTACACTTCGAGAAACAAAGCAGTGACGCGATCATATCCTTTATTAACATACTTAAACAAGCACTTCATCAATCTTGATTGATTACATCATTCCACATTAATATAAGCACCATACTTTAATAATCAGAACCGATCCTACGGCACCACATACATGTTATCCAAGTCAATATCATCTCTTCAGATAGTTCTACCATTATCCGTCTTCTTTTATAAACAAAATATCCATATTCGCTAAATTGTGGTTTACTCAATAGACTTATTTAAATGTTTTGTACATCTCTCATTCAACATTCTCATTTTGCACTCAAAGAGAAGATTTTCTACAGAACAACATGGGTCATGCATCATGAAATATTACACAACCTTATAATAATAAAGATCATGCAATTCATCTAGTATTTCTTTCGATATCACTCAAACAATATCTGCAACAAATTTATTATGCTCATGAAGAAAAAGCAAGATATGAGGCCCTCTACAAATCTACGAGGACCGAGACACTTTGGATTGAAATTAAACATGATTAAACGATCAGGGAATCCAACCCATTTGCATATTACCAAAGAATCTTGATAATTTTTAAGCATATTCCATGCACCCAAGTAAAGATGACTAGTAAAATTATCCTTGAGAAAAAATATTAATTTTCCATGTAAAACTACTCAGCTAACCTTTAAACATATGATCTCTCAACTGTTTTCGATCAATCCTAATATACCTCAGTTGAGAAGATTCAATAATTGTATATGCATAAACCAAGAATTGCTTAAATAATCTTCGGGAACAGAAAATCATTGGAACTTCCTCCTTCCTTTCTTGAATTCTATAAGCAAATTATTCTCGCATGTTAACACATTGTTTTTCTCAAATTGATTCATCATGCATCTCCCTCTAAAGGAATGTTCTCTTTGTAGCAATCTTCACCATATAGAAAAAGTAAAGGATATTGCGGACTTAAATAGGCACTATTCAATTCATTTATCCTTTGCAAAATTATTACTTGGGAATAATAAAATACTAACTTCATAGAATCAATTCCATTTCCACTTCATTTTTATATCGTACATATATAATTATGCAAATTCGGGTGGATCCCTCGGGGGAAGGGGGCAGTAAACTTCCAACTTAATAATAATTCTACCCAGACAACTTGAATGTTTTTGGTCCCTATGTTTGATGACATAAATATTAACTTTTTCCCGCATTGATGTAAAGAAAATATAGAATTATAACTCTTAATATCCTCTTGAAAATGGTCAATTTTGGGACCAACTTAAAATAAGAGTTGGAGAATGATGAACTATATATAAAATGTGGATATAGATGTTTCCTCTAGCCCAATCCAAACAACATGAATTGCTATATCTACAATAAATTAATTGCATTTATGGTTTATGATGTCTGGAATCATGACTATAATCTAAAGTGACTTAATTCATTGTGTTATTATTTTAAATTAACAATAAAATTTTTTATTCATTCACTTAACTTACATAAAACATTTATAAATTCGTTCTCATCATTATTTATAATATAGCAACATAAAATTTCAAATAAGTCGTTCTCGGCTATTTACAAATATTTTAATAACACTCACAATAACATAAGGAATTAAGTCACTTTAGATAATAATTATGATATCAACATCGAAACAAAAAATACAACTAAAAGTTAGTTCTATTTCATACAAAAACTACTTGCTAGATATTAAGTTATGGATTTGACTGAATTGCCTCATTTAAAGTCTCGTCAATGCACCTATTCGTGTTGTTTGGATCAGGCTAAAGAAAACATATTTTAAAACTAATTAAAAGAGTATTCGCATTCATATATAGTTTATCTTTCTCCAACTCTTATTTTACGCATGTCCTAAAAGTAACGATTTTCAATAGAATATTAGAAGTTATAATTCTATGTTCTGTTTTTACATCAATAATGGGAAAGGTTGATTTCTCTATCAATCAAACACGGGAACCAAGAATAATCAAATTGTTTGGGCAGGATTATCATCAAATTGAAAGTGTATTGTCACCTGTGGGATCCACCCCAAAGTTTGTGCAAAGAATGAAGAAGAAAAATAAAATTCATGTTGTGAGGATAATATTTTATCATTCATAAATAATAATGTGTAAATAAGATTTTAAATTAAAAGACAGTGACGTTAATTTCATAAAAAAAATTCTTTGCAATCGTGGTCAAATCATTGAAAAAACTTCATAAGATTGTTGATGATCTGAAGCAAATGTTTGATAGCCGCAATATTTTGGCTAAGTGGTAAGTAATAGATTTCAAGAAAAGAAAAGCTCCAATATTATACAACTTAGCGACGATTTTTGAGGTTATCGCGTTGGTGGCGAGAGGATTTGAACTATCTAGATGACAAAAATATCATTATTGAAACCCAAAGGATAAATAAATTGAATGTTTCGTAATTAGGTCTACAATATCCTTTACTTTTTCGTATGGTGAAAATGGCTACAGAGAGGATATTAATTCCTTCAACAAAGATAATGGATCAATTCAAGGAAGACAATGTATCAGCATGCTGTCACGACCCGTATTTCCCACCATCGGGAGTCATGATGGCGCCTACTAGTGGAAGCTAGGCAAGCCAACTGTTACTTAGATTTTTCATTAGTTACCACTCTCTTCTTAAGACTTTAAATAAAATCATATAATTACAGCGAAATAATTAAACTTAGCGGAAAACTTAGTCAATTTTATCCAATATGATACAGAAAACCCAAACATGATACACTACCCAAGACTGGTGTCACAATACTCACGAACTTTTAAGAACAATACACATAATTATCTGAAAGAAATATAAGTTGTTTATTCCGAATACATGAGATAACAGAATGAAATACATAGATAGAAGAGACAACGGGTCCTGCGGACGCCTGCTGTCCATAACCTGTATCTGCTCAAAAAGAGCGCAGAGTGTAGTATCAGCACAACCGATCCCATGTGCTGGTAAGTGCCTAGCCTATTCTGTCGAAGTAGTGACGAGACTAAGACCAGCCACCCACATAAACTTGTACAATTGAGATATATATATACAACAACATAAAACGTTATCGAACGTTTATAAGGAAAGAATCTGCTATGAAATAACAGTCAATAACTCCCAATATCTGCGCTGAAATAATAGTCAATAACTCACAATATCCAGAGTAATCTGATCAACGGAACAAATCTTACTTTCATGTCTCAATTCATTTTTCATTTCATATCTTGTGGTAAGCGTACCACCCGCTCCCAAACGTAACCATAGGCTTTTCATATCTTGTGGTAGGCGTACCACCCGCTCCCAAATGTATCAATAGGCTTTTCATATCTTGTGGTAGGCGTGCCACCCGTTCCCAAATGTATCAATAGACTTTTCATATCTTGTGGTAGGCGTACCACCCGCTCCCAAGATTCAAATCACTTTGTGGTCGGCGTGCCACACGATCCCAATTCTTTAATATATAAGTGGTCGGCGCACCACACGATCCCAATTCTTTAATATATATTACCGGCAATAAGTCAATAATCTCTGATCAACAGTGAATGTATAAAAGTATTACCGGTATTAAGCCAATAATCTTCACTTCAACAATATTTATATTACCGGTGTAAAACCAATAAATGACAATAAATCAACGATATATCCCCGTTACCGGTGTAATACCAATAACTCTTAATCAACAATTTATATGTACTTTACCGGTATAAAACGAATAAATGATAATGAATCAACAATTTACCTCCGTTACCGGTGTAATACCAATAACTCTTAATCAATAATTTATATGTACTTTACCGGTATAAAACCAATAAATGATAATGGATCAACAATTTACCTCTGTTGCCGGTGTAATACCAATAACTCTTAATCAACAATTTATGTACTTTACCGGTATAAAACCAATAAATGATAATGAATCAGCAATGTATCTCTGTTACCGATGTAATACCAATAACTCTTTATTCAATACTCTATATGTATTTTACCGGTATAAAACCAATAATAATTTCCCTTCACATAATCACTTAGGATTAATAAGAATTTAATCCATTTTTAAGACTCACAGTCATGCTCGACCCCCAACGTATAGATACTCGTCACCATGCCTATACGTCGGACACCACATATCACAATTTACACATAAACTCAATTCCTATTCCCTCAAGCTAGGATAGAACAAACACATACCTCGAATGTTTACGAATAACTCAATCCGTAGCAATGCCTTTTCCTTTCAAATTCAGCTCCAATCCAATCGTATCTATACACAATTGACTTAATATCATCAATTCTACTTAACAAACAAGTTCATAAGGCTAAATATAATTTTTACAACATTCTGCCCGGAATAATGAAAATCGACACCGGGCCCACATCTCGAAAAATTTCGAAATTCATATTTCCGGAATCCTCGTCTCGCCACGAGTCCGTACATACCAAATTCACAAAAATTGAAGTTCATTTGACCCCTGAAATCACTATTTCTATCAAAGAGGGTTTTCTACCCTTTTCAACAAAACTTCTTAAATTAAACACTAAACCTTGCAATAGATTCGAGTTATACCACCAAAATTGAGTTAAAAACACTTACCCCATTATTTTCTCCAAAAATCCCTCGAAAAATCGCCATATCCGAGCTCCAAATCGTCAAAAATGGCAATATATTTTCGGACCTCAAATATATTCTGTCCGGCACTATTCACGGTTACTGTCACGTACTGTTCATGTGCACTTGTGATGACCCGGCCCGTCGTCACGAGAATTACCACCCCGTTATGTTGAAAATACATGTTTTATGATTTTATATCAATGTTAAAGTCTATCGGGTGAGTTAGGAGTGAATTGGATCGAAAATGAGGCATATAGCCTTTGTGAAAGAAACTTGAATAAGGAAAGTCAACCCGGAGTTGACTATTTGGTTAGAGGGCTCGGAATCGGATTCCTGATGATTCGGTTAGTTCCGGAAGGTGATTTTTGACTTAGGGGAGCGATCGGAATTGAATTTGGAGGCTCGGTGTAGAAATAGGCTTGAATTGGCTAAGGTTGAATTTTGGCGAAATCCGGACGGTAGGTGAGATTTTGATCCGGGGGTCGGAATGGAATTCCGACAGTTGCAGTAGCTTCGTTAGGTGATTTTGGATGTGCCTGCAAAATTTCAGGTCATTCGGACGTCGTTTGGTCGGGTTTTTGATTGAATGTGTAATTCGGAATGTTTTAAGGAATTTAGGCTTGAATTTGATGTGAATTATGGGTTTTGGTGTTATTAGACGTGTTTTGAAGATTGGAGCAAGTTCGAATACGGTATTAAGATGTGTTGGTGTGTTTGGATGAGGTCCCGGGGGCCTCGGGGTGTTTTCGGATGGTTAAACGGAAGAAAATTGTGGAAATTGCAGGTTGGGATCCTGCTTCTGTTGTTTTCGCTCCTGCGGAATTTTGGACGCAGGAGCGTGTCCGCAGAAGCGGATGAGATGCGCAGGAGCGGCTGTTTACGCAGAAGCGGAAGCCAATTCGCTGAAGCGGGGTCGCTGGTGCGAGCCAGTGATCGCAGAAGCGGACGGGGAGAAATTGGGCATGGTCCGCAGAAGCGGACATTTTACCGTTTGGGCGAGACCGCAGAAGCGGTCAATGATGCGCAGAGGCGGATGTGTCCGCAGAAGCGGAAGCTTCTTCGCAGAAGCGTGACCGCTTAAGCGGCCCTTTGCTCGCAGAAGCGGAAATGGCCGGCTAGGCCTGGAACCGCTGAAGCGACCCTTTGGTCGCGGATACGGGTGCATAGGAGCGGAAAATATTCCGCAGAAGCGAAAATCGCTGTAAGTAAGTGTATCCGAAGTTAGAAAAATTTCAGAACATTTCACACATTTTGGGTCTCGGCTTTAGAGGCGATTTGGGCGATTTTGAAGAGAAATTCAAGGGAAATCATCAGGTAATCATCTATGGACTTAAACTATGATTAGTATTGGTAATATTATGCAATTATATCATGAAAATGGAGGAATTTGGGGTAATTTATGGAGGATTTAGCCCTAGGCTTGAACTTTAGAAAATCAAGGTTTTGAATGGGCAAATGAAGTCCGAATTTGGTAAAATTGATATGCTTAGACTCGTATTGAGATGATGGTTCGAATATGTGACTTTCGTGATTTTTCGATAAGCGTACCGAAAGTCGGGTTTTGACAACTTTGGGAATTTTGATGTAAATTGAGTTATATTGATTGGGTGTCGTCCCATTGGCCTAATTTGTTGTATTTCTATTGTATTTGATCAGATTCTACGCGTGCGGAGCTTGATTCTCGTGGCAAGGGCATTGCGGAGTAGTCGTCGCGCCGTATTGAGGTGAGTAATAGATGTGGGTGATGACCGGCGGGTTCGAAACCCCGGTATACCACTTTGTGACGCTGTATAGCGGCGAGACACGCACATTCTTGAGAGTGCGGGGTCGATCATGAACTGGAGACTACATATTAGTCCAACCTGTTGATACTGTATTATTGGCTATTCTAGAGCCGTCGAACCTCCTTCTCGGATGGTTGCATATATATATATTGTGATAATGGCCACTCTTGAGCCGTTGAACCCCCTTCTTGGGCGGTTGAGTATACTTGTGGGCCGTGAGCTAGTTATTGGATCCCGCGAGGATCGTTATCATTATCTTATCATATAGACATGCTAGTTTACTACTAGTCCGCAGCTATTTTTGTTATTATGCTAATTCCAATCTCTGGAACTTGATATTACTGTTTTCCAACTGAAAAATGATAAAAGAGTTTTCAAAAACTACTTTTGAGCCTGCGAGGCCGTATCTGCATATTAGCTGACTAGTAGTGGATCGGGCTGCACGCCGCAGCAGGATATATGTTGGATCGGACTGCACGCCGCAGGAATATCTCTATGAGATGTGCTTGGGCTGTAGGAGCCCCTCCGGAGTCTGAACCCCCACAGTGAGCACGGGTACCCAAAATTGGAGTCGGCTACACGCCGTAGCGGTCATATCATGCATTGCATTGCATTTAGCTACATCTGCTAGCTGTTATGCTATTGATTGGTATTTGTTGGAACAGGTACAGTGAAGATTGATTCTATGACAGGGTAGCTGATTATAGCTTTACATAGTGCTTTATTGCGGATTTCTTATCCGCGCTGTCTTACCCCTGTTTATTACCACTAAGTCTGGTAGTACTCATTTTACTCCCTGCACCTTATGTGCAGATCCAGGTACCTCTCAGCAGTGATCTGGTAGCTGTTCGAGGCAACATCTGTAGGATATTCGAGGTAGCTGCAGAGTCCGCGGGACCCGATATTCCTTCCTTCTGTCTTTTGATTCTGTATTGGTATTTCTTTCCGCACTTGGAATCTTGTAAACCATTATTACACTTATGTTCTTTTAGAGGCTCTTGACTCTTGACCCTAAGGTCTATGGGAGTTGGTATATTTTGGTACTTGGTTCCCCATTTTCGATATATGTATCACTGTTACTTCATGTTTTGATATGCTTAAATGGGATGAAGCGAGCTTCTAGCTCCGTCGTTGTTATTGATTGGTCAGGCTGGCCTAGCAATGTGTTGGGCGCCATCACGACCGGATTTTGGGTCGTGACAAGTTGGTATCAGAGCCTAGGTTTACTAGGCCTCATGAGTCTTGAGCCGGTTAGTAGAGTCTTGTGGATCGGTACGGGGACGCCCGTACTTATCCTCGGGAGGCTGCGAACCTTTAGGAAAACTTCACTTTTCTTGAACTCTGTCGTGCGATCTTGTTGTCCTGAGAACTGAACTTCTATATTCTATTCTCTCGCGGATGGCGAGAACGCGAGCATCAGGACGAGGTGGACGACCTCCATTGCCACCTGTTAGAGGCCGTGGGCGCGGTCGTGCTAGAGTTAGAGGTAGGGCGGCTGAGGCAGTGCCATCTGACCCGCCCGTTGTACCAGTTCAGGAGCAGCCCCCAGTGGTCGATGCTCCAGCGGTCCCAGTTCAGGGCCAGACTATATCTATTGCTATTCCTGGTCTTCAGGGAGACTCTTGCCAAGATATTATCGGTGTGTTCCGGTTTGGCTCAGGTAGTATCAGCTACCGCAACTGCAGTGACATCTCAGACAGGGGGTGGTCAGTAGACCCCTGCAGCTCGCACACCTGAGCAGGTTGTTCAGGGACTTCGGACGCCAGAGGCGGTCCCCGCTCAGGTGGTTGCACCAGTTATTCCTCCAGCTGCACCAGCTCCAGAGCATATGGTTCAGGCTATGCCCGACGACGAGCAGCGTCGTCTAGAGAGATTTGGTAGACTCCAGCCACCCCATTTCAGTGGCGCTGAGGGCGAGGATGCCCAGGTTTCTTAGATAAGTGTTAGAGGATGCTACGTAGAGCTGGTATTCTTGAGTCCAGCAGAGTGTCATTCACTACTTTTTAGTTCACTAGTCCCGCATTTGATTGGTGGGAGGAGTTTGAGAGACGTAGGCATGCAGGAGCGACACCTCTCACATGACAGCAGTTCTCTACTCTCTTTCTAGAGAAATATGTACCTCGGTCTCGTCGCGAGGAGCTACGTCGCCGGTTCGAGTGGTTGATTCAGGGCGACATGTCTGTGACTCAGTATGAGCTTAGATTCACTCAGTTGGCTAGGCATGCCACATGGATGATCCCCACTGATAGGGAGAGGATCGGGAGGTTCATTGATGGCCTCAACTACTCTATCCGTATTCTTATGACCAGCGAGCGAGTTCTGTCATCATCGTTTGAGCAGGTAGCTGATATGGCACGCTCCATTGAGGCGGATCGTCGCCGAGAAAGAGAGGAGCGGAAGGCCAAGAGGCCTCGTGGTTCTGGCAGTTTCAGTGGTGCTCCATCTAGAGGGCATTCCCAGCAGAGCAGAGGTCGCTCATCTAGACCTTCTCATTCAGGCCGCCCAGAGCAGAGCGGAGGTTCTTATGGTCGTGGTCGACAGGGGTTTCAGCAGGGTCAGTCATCACTTATTGCCCTCCCAGCCCAGAGTGCAGCACCTACTTCTCCAACACCAGGTGCATGTTATGAGTGTGGTGAGTTTGGCCACATGAGGAGACATTGCCCTCGACTACGTAGGGGCGGGACTCAGCAGAGGGATCAGCCCTCCTCTTCAGCACCATCTCAGTCTAGTAGAGGTGGAGGTCAGTCTTCTCGTGGTCGCCCCAGGGGCGAGGAGAGATCTGGTGGAGGCCAGGCACGGTTCTATGCACTTCCCGACAGGCGTGATGCAGTTGCCTCCGATGCAGTGATTACAGGTATCATTTCTGTCTGTCACCAGAGATGCCTCTGTTCTATTTGATCCAGGGTCCACATATTCTTACGTGTCCTCTTATTTTGCACATCATTTGGGTGCGACTCGTGGTAGTCTTGATTTACTTGTTCATGTATCCACCCCCGTGGGTGATACGATTGTCGTGGATCATGTCTATAGATCCTGTGTTATATCTATTGGGGGTCTGGAGACCCAGGCAGATTTGTTATTGTTGGGGATGGTGGACTTTGATGTTATATTGGGTATGGACCGGTTGTCTCCGTATCATGCTATATTGGACTGTCATGCTAAGACAGTTACGTTGGCCATTCCTGGTATTTCTCAGATTGAGTGGCGGGGTTCGACCGATTTCGTCCCTAGCCGTGTTATTTCGTTCCTAAAAGCTCAGAAGATGGTTGAAAAAGGGTGTTTATCGTACTTAGCTTTTGTGAGAGATGT
>JASVEL010013259.1:0-22794 GCA_032618575.1 Nicotiana noctiflora
CGTTTGTCACGACCCGGATTTCCCACCATCGGGAGTCATGATGACACCTACTAGTGAAAGCTAGGCAAGCCAACTGTTACTTAGATTTTTCATTAGTTACCACTCTCTTCTTAAGACTTTAAATAAAATCATATAATTACAGCGAAATAATTAAACTTAGCGGAAGACTTAGTCAATTTTATCCAATATGATACAGAAAACCCAAACATGATACACTACCCAAGACTGGTGTCACAATACTCACGAACTTTTAAGAACAATACACATAATTATCTGAAAGAAATATAAGTTGTTTATTCCGAATACATGAGATAACAGAATGAAATACATAGATAGAAGAGACAACGGGTCCTGCGGACGCCTGCTGTCCATAACCTGTATCTGCTCAAAAAGAGCGCAGAGTGTAGTATCAGCACAACCGATCCCATGTGCTGGTAAGTGCCTGGCCTATCCCGGCGAAGTAGTGACGAGACTAAGACCAGTCACCCACATAAACCTGTACAATTGATATATATATATATATATATATATATATATATATATATATATATATATATACATACATATACAACAATGTAAAACGTTATCGAACGTTTATAAGGAAAGAATCTGCTCTGAAATAACAGTCAATAACTCACAATATCCGGAGTAATCTGATCAACTGAACAAATCTTACTTTCATGTCTCAATTCATTTTTCATTTCATATCTTGTGGTAGGCGTACCACCCGCTCTCAATCGTAACAATAGGCTTTTCATATATTGTGGTAGGCGTACCAGCCGCTCCCAAATGTATCAATAGGCTTTTCATATCTTGTGGTAGGCGTGCCACCCGTTCCCAAATGTATCAATAGACTTTTCATATCTTGTGGTAGGCGTACCACCCGCTCCCAAGATTCAAATCACTTTGTGGTCGGCGTGCCACACGATCCCAATTCTTTAATATATAAGTGGTCGGCGCACCACACGATCCCAATTCTTTAATATATATTACCGGCAATAAGTCAATAATCTCTGATCAACAGTGAATGTATAAAAGTATTACCGGTATTAAGCCAATAATCTTCACTTCAACAATATTTATATTACCGGTGTAAAACCAATAAATGACAATAAATCAACGATACATCCCCGTTACCGGTGTAATACCAATAACTCTTAATCAACAATTTATATGTACTTTACCTGTATAAAACCAATAAATGATAATGAATCAACAATTTACCTCTGTTACCGGTGTAATACCAATAACTCTTAATCAATAATTTATATGTACTTTACCGGTATAAAACCAATAAATGATAATGGATCAACAATTTACCTCTGTTGCCGGTGTAATACCAATAACTCTTAATCAACAATTTATGTACTTTACCGGTATAAAACCAATAAATGATAATGAATCAGCAATGTATCTCTGTTACCGATGTAATACCAATAACTCTTTATTCAATACTCTATATGTATTTTACCGGTATAAAACCAATAATAATTTCCCTTCACATAATCACTTAGGATTAATAAGAATTTAATCCATTTTTAAGACTCACAGTCATGCTCGACCCCCAACGTATAGATACTCGTCACCATGCCTATACGTCGGACACCACATATCACAATTTACACATAAACTCAATTCCTATTCCCTCAAGCTAGGATAGAACAAACACATACCTCGAATGTTTACGAATAACTCAATCCGTAGCAATGCCTTTTCCTTTCAAATTCAGCTCCAATCCAATCGTATCTATACACAATTGACTTAATATCATCAATTCTACTTAACAAACAAGTTCATAAGGCTAAATATAATTTTTACAACATTCTGCCCGGAATAATGAAAATCGACACCGGGCCCACATCTCGAAAAATTTCGAAATTCATATTTCCGGAATCCTCGTCTCGCCACGAGTCCGTACATACCAAATTCACAAAAATTGAAGTTCATTTGACCCCTGAAATCACTATTTCTATCAAAGAGGGTTTTCTACCCTTTTCAACAAAACTTCTTAAATTAAACACTAAACCTTGCAATAGATTCGAGTTATACCACCAAAATTGAGTTAAAAACACTTACCCCATTATTTTCTCCAAAAATCCCTCGAAAAATCGCCATATCCGAGCTCCAAATCGTCAAAAATGGCAATATATTTTCGGACCTCAAATATATTCTGTCCGGCACTATTCACGGTTACTGTCACGTACTGTTCATGTGCACTTGTGATGACCCGGCCCGTCGTCACGAGAATTACCACCCCGTTATGTTGAAAATACATGTTTTATGATTTTATATCAATGTTAAAGTCTATCGGGTGAGTTAGGAGTGAATTGGATCGAAAATGAGGCATATAGCCTTTGTGAAAGAAACTTGAATAAGGAAAGTCAACCCGGAGTTGACTATTTGGTTAGAGGGCTCGGAATCGGATTCTGATGATTCGGTTAGTTCCGGGAGGTGATTTGTGACTTAGGGGAACAATCGGAATTGAATTTGGAGGTCCGGTGTAGAAATAGGCTTGAATTGGCTAAGGTCGAATTTTGGCGAAATCCGGACGGTAGGTGAGATTTTGATCCGGGAGTTGGAATGGAATTCTGATAGTTGCAATAGCGCCGTTAGGTGATTTTGGATGTGCCTGCAAAATTTCAGGTCATTCGGACGTCGTTTGGTCGGGTTTTTGATTGAATGTGTAATTCGGAATGTTTTAAGGAATTTAGGCTCGAATTTGATGTGAATTATGGGTTTTGGTGTTATTAGACGTGTTTTGAGGATTGGAGCAAGTTCGAATAAGGTATTAAGATGTGTTGGTGTGTTTGGATGAGGTCCCGGGGGCCTCGGGGTGTTTTCGGATGGTTAAACGGGATAAAATTGTGGAAATTGCAGGTTGGGATCCTGCTTCTGTTGTTTCCGCTCCTGCGGAATTTTGGACGCAGGAGCGTGTCCGCAGAAGCGGACGAGATGCGCAGGAGCGGGTAGTTACGCAGAAGCGGAAGCCCTTCCGCTGAAGCGGGGTCGCTGGTGCGAGCCAGTGATCGCATAAGCGGACGGGGAGAAATTGGGCATGGTCCGAAGAAGCGGACATTTTACCGTTTGGGCGAGACCGCAGAAGCGGTCAATGATGCGCAGAGGCGGATGTGTCCGCGGAAGCGGAAGCTTCTTCGCAGAAGCGGGTCCGCTTAAGCGGCCCTTTGTTCGCAGAAGCGGAAATGGCCGGCTAGGCCTGGAACCGCTGAAGCGACCCTTTGGTCGCGGATACGGGAGCATAGGAGCGGAAAATATTCCGCAGAAGCGAAAATCGCTGTAAGTAAGTGTATCCGAAGTTAGAAAAATTTCAGAACATTTCACACATTTTGGGTCTCGGCTTTAGAGGCGATTTGGGCGATTTTGAAGAGAAATTCAAGGGAAATCATCAGGTAATCATCTATGGACTTAAACTATGATTAGTGTTGGTAATATTATGCAATTATATCATGAAAATGGAGGAATTTGGGGTAATTTATGGAGGATTTAGCCCTAGGCTTGAACTTTAGAAAATCAAGGTTTTGAATGGGCAAACGGAGTCCGAATTTGGTAAAATTGATATGCTTAGACTCGTATTGAGATGAGGGTTTCGAATATGTGACTTTCGTGATTTTTCGATAAGCGTACCGAAAGTCGGGTTTTGACAACTTTGGGAATTTTGATGTAAATTGAGTTGTATTGATTGGGTGTCGTCCCATTGGTCTAATTTGTTGTATTTCTACTGTATTTGATCAGATTCTACGCGTGCGGAGCTTGATTCTCGTGGCAAGGGCATCGCGGAGTAGTCGTCGCGCTGTATTGAGGTGAGTAATAGATGTGGGTGATGACCAGCGGGTTCGAAACCCCAGTATACCACTTTGTGACGCTGTATAGCGGCGAGACACGCACACTCTTGAGAGTGCGGGGTCGATCATGAACCGGAGACTATATATTAGTCCGACCTATTGATACTGTATTATTGGCTATTCTCGAGCCGTTGAACCTCCTTCTCGGATGGTTGCATATATATATATTGTGATAATGGCCACTCTTGAGCCGTTGAACCCCCTTCTTGGGCGGTTGAGTATACTTGTGGGCCGTGAGCTAGTTATTGGATCCCGCGAGGATCGTTATCATTATCTTATCATATAGACATGCTAGTTTACTACTAGTCCGCAGCTATTTTTGTTATTATGCTAATTCCAATCTCTGGAACTTGATATTACCGTTTTCCAACTGAAAAATGATAAAAAGAGTTTTCAAAAACTACTTTTGAGCCTCGCGAGGCTGTATCTGCATATTAGCTGACTAGTAGTGGATCGGGCTGCGCGCCGCAATGAGATATATGTTGGATCGGACTGCACGCCGCAGAATATCTCTATGAGATGTGCTTGGGCTGTAGGAGCCCCTCCGAGTCTGAACCCCCACAGTGAGCACGGTACCCAAAATTGGAGTCGGGCTACACGCCGTAGCGGCCATATCATGCATTGCATTGCATTTAGCTACATCCTGCTAGCCGTTATGCTATTTATTGGTATTTGTTGGAACAGGTACAGTGAAGATTGATTCTATGACAGGTAGCCGATTATAGCTTTACATAGTGCTTTATCGCGGATTTCTTATCTCGCGCTGTCTTACCCTTGTTTATTACCACCGAGTCCGGCAGTAATACTCATTTTACTCCCCGCACCTCGTGCACATCCAGGTACCTCTCAAGCAGTGATCCAGTGGCTGTGCGAGGCAACGTTTGTGGATATTCGAGGTAGCTACAGAGGTCTACAGGACCCGATATTCCTTTCTACCGTCTTTTGATTTTGTATTGACATTTCTTTCCGCACTTGGTATTTTGTAAACCTTTATACACTCATGTTCGAGTAGAGGCTCATGACTCTTGACCCTCGGTCTATGGGAGTTGATGTATTATGGGACTTGGTTCCCCGTTTTCAGTATATGTATCACTGTTATTTTGTGAATTAATATGCTTAAATGGGCTAAGGAGAGTTTCTAGCTCCGTTGTTCATATTGATTGGTCAGGCTGGCTTAGCAATGTGCTGGGCGCCATCACGACCAGATTTTGGGTCGTGACAAGTTGGTATCAGAGCCTAGGTTTACTAGGCCTCATGAGCCTTGAGCCGGTTAGTAGAGTCTTGTGGATCGGTACGGGGACGCCTGTACTTATCCTCGGGAGGCTGCAAACCTTTAGGAAACACTCCACTTTCTTGAACTCTGTCGTGCGATCTTGTTGTTCTGTGAACTGAACTTCTATATTCTATTCTCTCGCGATGGCGAGAACGCGAGCATCGGGACGAGGTGGACGACCTCCATTGCCACCTGTTAGAGGCCGCGGGCGCGGTCGTGCTAGGGGTAGAGGTAGGGCACTGAGGCAGTGCCAGCCGACCCGCCCGTTGTACCAGCTCGAGAGCAGCTCCCGGTGGTCGATGCTCTCAGCAGCCCCGGCTCGAGGCCGCCTATATCTATCGCTATTCCCGGTCTTCAGGAACTCTTGCTCGGATATTATCGGTGTGTTCCGGCTTGGCTCGGTAGTTTCAGCCACCGCCACCGTAGCGACATCTCAGTTAGGGGGTGGTCGCAGACCACCGTAGCTCGCACACCCGACCCGGCTGTTCGTGGACTCCGGACGCCGCAGGCGGTCCCCGCTCGGTGGTTGCACCGGTTATTCCTCCGACTGCACACCAGCTCCGACTCCAGAGCATATGGTTCGAGTTATGCCCGAGGACGCAGCGACGTCGCCGCGAGAGATTCGGTAGACTTCGCCCACCCCATTTCGGTGGCGTCGAGGGCGAGGATGCCCGTGGTTTCTTGGATAAGTGTCAGAAGATGCCGCGCACGGCCGGTATTCTCGAGTCCGAGCGGAGTTTCATTTACTACATTTCGGTTTACCGGTCCCGCATTTGATCGGTGGGAGGAGTTTCGAGAGACGTAGGCTCGCTAGAGCAAGACTCTCTCACATGGCAGCAGCTTCTCACTCTCTTTCTAGAGAAATATGTACCCCGGTCTCGTCGCGAGGAGCTACGTCGCCGGCTCGAGTGGTTGATTCAAGGCGACATGTCCGTGACCCAATATGAGCTTAGATTCACTCAGTTGGCTAGGCATGCCACATGGATGATCCCCACTGACAGGGAGAGGATCAGGAGGTTCATTGATGGCCTCAACTACTCTATCCGTATTCTTACGACCAGCGAGCGAGTTCTGTCATCATCGTTTGAGCAGGTTGCCGATATGGCACGCTCCATCGAGGCGGATCGTCGCCGAGAAAGAGAGGAGCGGAAGGCCGAGAGGCCTCGTGGTTCCGGCGCTTCAGCTGGTGCTCCATCTGTAGGGCATTCCCGAAGCAGAGCGCAGGTCGCTCATCTAGCACCTTCTCATTCGAGCCGCCCAGCGAGCAGAGCGGAGGTTCTCATGGTCGTGGTCGATAGGGGTTTCGGCAGGTCAGTCATCGCTCGGTGCCCTCCCGACCCGCAGTGCAAAGACCTACTTCTCCGACGACCGTGTGCATGTTAGCGAGCGTGGTGAGTTTGGCCACGCGAGGAGACATCGCCCTCGACTACGTAGGGCGGACTCGGCAGAGGATCGCCCTCCTCTTCGAGCACCATCTCGCCCAGTAGAGGTGGAGGTCGGCCTTCTCGTGGTCGCCCCGTGGGGCGAGAGATCCGGTGGAGGCCAGGCACGGCTCTATGCACTTCCCGACAGGCGTGATGCAGTTGCCTCCGACGCCGTGATTACAGGTATCATTTCTGTCTGTCACAGAGATGCCTCGTTCTATTTGATCCAGGGTCCACATATTCTTACGTGTCCTCTTATTTTGCACATCATTTGGGTGCGACTCGTGGTAGTCTTGATTTACTTGTTCATGTATCCACCCCCGTGGGTGATACGATTGTTGTGGATCATGTCTATAGATCCTGTGTTATATCTATTGGGGGTCTGGAGACCCAGGCAGATTTGTTATTGTTGGGGATGGTGGACTTTGATGTTATATTGGGTATGGACCGGTTGTCTCCGTATCATGCTATATTGGACTGTCATGCTAAGACAGTTACGTTGGCCATTCCTGGTATTTCTCAGATTGAGTGGCGGGGTTCGACCGATTTCGTCCCTAGCCGTGTTATTTCGTTCTTAAAAGCTCATAAGATGGTTGAAAAGGGTGTTTATCGTACTTAGCTTTTGTGAGAGATGTGGGAGCCGAGTCTCCTAACATTGATTCTATACCTGTTGTGAGGGACTTCCCAGATGTATTCCCTTCAGACCTGCCGGGCATGCCGCCGGACAGGGATATTGATTTTGGCATTGACTTGGTGCCGGGCACTCAGCCCATATCCATTCCTCCTTATCGAATGGCACCAGTCGAGTTGAAAGAACTAAAAGAGCAGCTTCAAGAACTTCTGGATAAGGGTTTCATCCGCCCTAGTGTGTCTCCGTGGGGTGCGCCGGTATTATTTGTTAAAAAGAAAGATGGTTCCATGCGAACGTGTATTGATTATAGGCAATTGAACAAAGTGACAGTGAAGAACAAGTACCCTCTACCGCGCATAGATGATTTGTTTGATCAGTTACAGGGTGCGAGGGTGTTTTCTAAGATTGATCTTCGTTCGGGCTATCATCAGTTGAAGATCAGGGACTCGGATATTATGAAGACCGCATTCAGGACCCGATATGGTCATTATGAGTTTCTTGTGATGTCGTTTGGGCCGACCAACGCCCCAGCAGCATTTATGCATCCTGATGAACAGTGTGTTCATGCCTTATTTGGATTCATTTGTGATTGTGTTCATTGATGACATTCTAGTCTACTCCCGTAGTCGGGAGGAGCATGCTCAGGATTTGAGTATTGTGTTGCAGAGATTGAGGGAGGAGAAGTCTATATGCTAAATTCTCCAAGTGCGAGTTTTGGCTCGAGTCCGTAGCATTTCGGGACACGTGGTGTCTCGTGATGGTATTCAGAGTTGTTCGAAAAAGATAGAGGCGGTGCGAGTTGGCCTAGACCGACCTCAGCCTACAGAGATCATGAGTTTTCTTGGCTTGGCGGGTATTATCGCCGGTTTGTTCAGTGGATTTTCATCCATTGCTTCTTCATTGACTAAATTGACCCGAAGGGTGCACCATTCGTGTGGTCTGATGAGTGCGAGGAGAGCTTTCGAAAGCTCAAGATAGCTTTGACCACAGCTCCAGTGTTAGTATTGCCATCAGCCTCGGGTTCATATACCGTTTATTGTGATGCCTCGAGAGTGGGGATAGGTTGTGTGTTGATGCGGGAAGGAAAGGTAATTGCTTATGCTTCTCGGCAGTTGAAGCCGCATGAGAAGAACTATCCTGTTCATGACTTGGAGCTAGCCGCCATTGTTCATGCCTTGAAGATTTGGAGGCACTACTTGTACGGTGTGTCTTGTGAGGTGTATACCGACCATCGTAGTCTCCAGCACTTGTTCAAACAGAAAGACCTTAATTTGAGACAGCGGAGATGGCTTGAGTTGCTTAAGGATTATGACATTACTATTTTATATCATCCGGGGAAGGCCAATGTAGTGGCCGATGCTTTGAGCCGGAAGGCGGTCAGTATGGGGAGCTTAGCATATATTCCAGCTGAGGAGAGGCCATTAGCTTATGATGTTCAGGTGCTAGCCAATCGTCTAGTGAGGTTAGATATTTCGGAGCCCAGCCAGGTATTGGCTTGTGTTATATCTCGGTCATCTCTATATGATCGTATTCGTGAGCGCCAGTATGATGATCCACATTTGGCTGTCCTTAGGGACACAGTTCAGCATGATGATGCTAGAGATGTCACCATTGATAGTGACGGCGTATTGAGGATGCAGGGCCGGATATGTGTGCCCAATGTTGATGGCCTTCGTGAGTTGATTCCGGAAGAGGCCCATAGCTCGCGGTATTCTATCCATCCAGGAGCCGCGAAGATGTATCAGGATTTGAAACAACATTATTGGTGGAGAAAGATGAAGATGGACATTGTCAGACATGTAGCACGGTGCCTCAACTGTCAGCAGGTTAAGTACGAGCATCAGAGGCCCGGTGGTGTATTTCAGCGCATTGTTATTCCTGAGTGGAAATGGGAGAGGATCACTATGGACTTTGTTACTGGACTTCCTCGGACGGCGAGGAAGTTTGATTCTGTATGGGTGATTGTGGATAGACTGACCAAGTCAGCTCACTTTACTCCAGTTAGTACTACCTACTCATCGGAGCGGTTGGCATCGATCTTTATTCGAGAGATTGTTCGGTTGCATGGAGTCCCGGTGTCTATCATATCCGACAGGGGTACTCAGTTCACTTCTCAGTTTTGGAGAGCATTTCAGCGAGAGATGGGTACACGGGTTGAGTTGAGTACAGCATTTCACCCCCAGATAGACGGACAGTCTGAGCACACTATTCAGATCTTGGAGGATATGTTGCGAGCTTGTGTGATTGATTTTGGTGGTTCGTGGGATGAGTTCCTACCGCTTGCTGAGTTTGCCTATGTGAGCACGTGATTTTTGCCCTACATAAGAATCACTCCCAGAAAATTCAAAAATAAAATAATTTTATGTTGAGCATGAGTTTTGTGATTTTTGTATTATTTTTTATCTTACATTTGCATGTTTGTGTGTGCGTGTTTATTTATTTAAATTAGTAAAATATAAAATATATACATCGTGTTTTGCATTGTAGTTAAAGTTGTGTAGTTTAATTGATGTTTAATGTGCGAATTGGTACTCGAGCATAATTAGTTTCTATAAATTAATTTGACTTTGTAATGTATTTTAGAATTTTGTGTTTCAATAAATTAGGAATTAATAAATAAATAAAAGAAAAAAAATTTGAGAAGGAAAAGAAATGGAACTGGGCTGCCCAAATATACCCAAAAAAAAAATTTAGCCCAAACGACACCCTTACCCGGCCCTAGAACACCTGCCATCAATACCTCATCTTGACCGTTGATCTAATTGGATCAAACGGTCCAGATTCTCAGCCCTTAACTGAACCAAACGACACATTTGATCTCAACCATCGGATGTTACGATCCAACGGCCGAGATCAAAAGACCCATTTCAATACCCCCAAACCCTTTTCAATCTCAAACCCATCCCTTCGTCTCTGAGAGAGAGACAAAATGACACCGCCGCCAACCACCTTCGACCGCCGGCCGGAAATCGCCTCCGCCGGCGGCCGGTGCTCAATCACTCCCATTTTTAACACCAATTGATCCCCTCACCTTCCTCTACACGAATCCTCCATCTATTCGTTTCGAATCGTCCCCTTGTTTCTCGAATCTTCAATCGAAGATTCGAATCAAAACAAAGTTATCCCAATCAACCCCAAATCAACACCACAACACCCCTAGACCTCCCTCATCCCAAACCGCACCCCAGTTTTGTTCGAATCTAACCGGAACTGGCCGAGCCCCAAATCCCACCCGCAAGAACCCTAAAATTGAAAATGACGAATTAGGCCAAATTAACCGGAATTTCGGGGTCTAATGGACTTTATTCGATGTGTTCTCGTGTGAGAACACTTCGATTAAGGTCTATTCGACCTCAAAGCAGACGAGCCAAGTTCGAACCTGGGTCATTTTTTGATTTCTGAGGTATTTGCTTCCCTTCTTCCATTCCATATACTTAATTCTTGTATCTTTGCATGTTTTACTTAGTTTGTTTATTTTTTGCGAATTTTCCGGAATTTTCTGTCCATCTCAACAGACCCTTTTATTTGGTCAGTTCATGTTATTGTTGTTGATTCGATTCGTTATTATGGTTATGATTACATTCTGTGTTTAATCTAGTTAAGGTCGTCGAATAGTGAATTCGATTTATTATTCCCATGATTCTGCCATGAAGCGAACTCGTAGGTCGATTATTTACTATCAGTTATATGTGTCGTAATCGATTAGACGAACGTCGTCGATTAGTGTATGAGTCTGCTGGGTAGAACAATGTATCCGTAATGCTCGATATCGGGTCCATCAGGAATCACTGCTCGATTAGCCACATTTCTTTGGTTTTGATAACTTTGAATTGGATTGTTTGAACTAAGTAGAGGCCATGTGATAGTCAGGCATGCCTGATTCAGCATGGTATTGATATAGTTTAATAAGATAGTTTTATAATGAAAAGGGATTTGTCAGTGGATGCAAGTGGAGGAGCACACTGTTTTGTTTGGAGAGTGGGAAGTCAGAGAATATCAGGGCCAAAAGAATTATGTTTTAAGTCTGATAAGTGCTGTGTCAGCTGAAAAATCAGAACAAGCATGGGGGAAAATGATTTAAAAGCTAAAGTACCCATGTGCTAAGGAGGGGGGCAGTAGGTTTGAATATGGAGAGGTTTCCAGTTCTGGTTTTCGGGCTATAAAAGGAGCTGGAAAATACAGTGATAGGGGGGAGATACACTGAAGAGTTGGAGGATATTTTTGTGAGCCTGTGAGTAACAGACAGACTTTTAGAGAGCAAGACACACATTGATAGACATTAGAGAGCAGTCGGGAGATTGATTTTTCTTTTCTTCTTGGCTTCCAGTTCCGGATTCCAACTTGCTGAGGCTACATTGTTTCAACGAATAGGAGGAAGGAACTTCACTGATTCTTCATTGATCTTGAAAGTTGAAAATCAAAAGACAACTACACTATTTTACTGATTGGATTGAATCTGTTTTTGAGTGCTTCTCTACAAATTCTTGTAGTGTTGAAACAACTTTGGGTATCCGCTAGCTTAAAGTTTGAAATCAAGTTTATTTGGGCTTTTTGGTTCATGCTTGGTTTTGTTGGATGATGTTTGGAGTGTATTTGTATTTCTTCTGAACTTCAAAACTGTCCTGGGTTTAACTCTGTTGGTGCTACTACTGTCCTTGATCTGTTGCTGCTGACTTGCTTTTCTCCCTCACTGTAATTCACTTCCAGGTACACATATTCGAACTCAAATTGGTGTGACTTCAAGATTTATTACAAATGTAGTTCCAGACGTTTATCTGCATGGATATGTGGCATGTATTTAAATAGATATTAGTGATAGTATAATGTATTTTAGTTGGATTTACATTCAATAAAACTAGACTATGAAGTTTGTACCTAGGTGGACTGTTATTTTAGGACTGCTATTTTGTTGGTTATGGGCTATAAATTTGGTACAACTTAGCATTAGTTTTAATCTACCCTTGTGAAAAAAAAAAGTTGAATCCCTGGACTATGTGAGTTTGTGATTGATGTAGGGTTCAGTATATGATGCTTATTTCCATTTTAAGCAAGTCAAATAGTTCTACAGTATAGTAGCATTAAACCAGCAGTCTATTAGTTGTATCATCCCTTTGTTTCGTTAAGCTCAATATTAAAACGGGTGTGCATTTCATGTGACCCGACTCCAATTATTAAAACGGGTGCGCATTTCATGTGACTCGACTCCAAATTTGAACAAGGTTAAATAAAGCGTGTCAGGAACAACAGGCGCATTTCATGTAGTGTGGCTCGTAACATGTTTTAAATAATTTGGAATCAACTCCCAAATAAATATAGCGGGATGTAGTTCGCTTTAAATTTGAATTAGAGGTGTGCCTTGCCTAACAAGTTATACAAATCGCAGGGCCCCCATAAGTGTATATATAAGGTACTTAGATTTCGAGATGTGCCGTTTCTTAGCAAATATCATGGCCTTCTCAAAAGAGTAAATAAGTAATCGCTCTAGGCGCGTATTTTAATAATTTTACCTTCTCAAGTACGGGTGTGCATTTCATGCGATCCAAATCCAAATCCCAAATGTTGAATAAGAATGTGTCGAGAATCCGGGTGCATTTCATGCGACGTGATTCGAAACATATTTTAGGCAACTTTCTCTTTCGTAAAGCATAATAACAATAAAAGCGGTAAAGGGATATTAGTTTGCACTAAGTATATGACTGTAAAAAATCAGATAAATAAGCCGAACACGATAGTTGAGCGACCGTGCTAGAACCACGGAATTCGGGAATGCCTAATACCTTCTCCCGGGTTAATAGAATTCCTTATCCGGATTTCTGGTTCGCGGACTGTTAAATAGAGTCATTCTTTTCCTCGATTCGGGATCAAACCGGTGACTTGGGACACCATTACTTTCCCAAGTGGCGACTCTGAATTTAATAAAATGGATCCCGTCTCGATTGTCCTTTAATTGGAAAAACTCCCTCGCGCTCTCGCGGGTGCGGAAAAAGGAGGTGTGACGGCTCTGGCGACTCTGCTGGGGATAAGTAACCCAGAACTTCGGTTCAGGATTTAAGAATTCGAGCTCAGTTAAATTGCTGTTTTTGCTTATATCTGATTTCATTATATGTTTTGATTAATGTGCTACATGTTTATACTGCTTTGATATTTTTGAACTGTACATATAAATTGTGCCGAAACCAATCTCCTCTCTGAGTCTTCTAAATCATGAAGAAGGGTGCACTTCGTGTGACTTCTTTTCTGTATAGTGTCTAATTCCTACTTTAGAACGAGGTTTGGATAAGTTGCGAAACCGGTGGAGCTTCTGTATTCCCGGGTTGCTGCCTCCTCCTCGGCTCGAGTTGTCCGCTCGGGTAAGCCAGGTCTAGAACAATAAACCCATGTTTTTAAACCTAGAATAACAAAGCTTCATGCCGGATCCCTAGTAGGAACGTTTATTTGCATCATGTTGCATTTGACTTAGGGGACTCAACACAGGGGTTGGGTCCGTCTAGGACAGGTGACCCGAAATGAAAAGACCATCCTGCTGCATCCTGTTTGTTTTATGTATATATTTGCTTCAGACTTGCAGGCTAACCGTTTTTTTATATTGAGGAAAATGAAAAAAAATAGTCTCAAAATAGTTTATTTTTTTTTACTTACTTAAAAAGAAAAAAAACGTTTGTTGTAAAATAAAAAAATATGTGATTTCAAAATAGTTTGTTTTTCTTACTAAAAAAAAAAAAAAAGAAAAAAATTTTGTTTTAAACTTAAAAAAAAATGTGTGAAAAAAAAATAATAAATAGTTGTTTCCTTTAAAGATGTAGTTTGTTTGACCGAACTACGCAGGTTTGATTCTCACCACTAGGTGAGATACGTAGGCAACCCTCATCGAGTTCAACCACCCCTTTTCAAAAAATAAAAAAAAAATGTGTGTGTTTAATTTTGTCAATAAATCAAAGTGATGCCGCTTTTGAAAATAGCCGAATGTTCCGAAAGGACGCCGGAAGGTTGTTTTTGTAAAAATAGCCACTTTGAGTCATTTTTAATAATTTGCGGGCACAGCCTTGAAATATTCCTTGTGGAAATGTTGCAAGGCCATAGCCACAAAATCAAGTCCGGGTTCACACCCCTTTTTGCAAAAATAACCTAAAAATGTCAAATTTTTTTATTTTTATTATTTTGTTATAAATAAGTCGGGTGATGCTATTCTTGCTTAAAATAAGCCGAATGTCCCTCAAAAGGACGCCGGAAGGCCGTTTTTGCAAGAATAGCCACTTTGAGTCATTTCAAATAATTTGCGGGCATAGCCTTGAAATATTCCCTCGCGGAAATGTCGAAAGGCCGTATCCGCAAAATCAAGTTTTGAGTCATCACTCAACTTTACAAAAATAACCACTTTATCAAATAAGCCATTACATGGCCGGAGTTTTGCTGAAATAGCCACATTTTTGCATTTTAACTTCCTCAGTCTTGTGTTGGCCTGTGTCGGTGCTGAACGATGCCCCATAGGCCCCAGGATAAAATTTTTGAATCTGCATCTTCTTAAATAAAATTTTGCAAAAAGAGCCACTTTGTTAAATAAGCCAGTACATGGCCATTTTATGAAAAACAGTCTTGTGTTGGTTTATAGTGATGCCGAACGATGCCCTATGAGCCACAGGATAAAAAATTTCAAGTTTATCTTTCTTAAATAAATTTTGCAAAAATAGTCATTTTGTCAAATAAGCCATTATGTGGCCAATTTATTAGAAAGTCATAATTGACACCAAAAATATTCTTATTCTTGTAGAAATCCCCTACACAAGTTTGTAGTTGGAGTCGGCTTCTATAATTTTCCTTCAAAAAAAAAATCAAATAAACATCTCTTTATTTCTTGCATTAATTTGCAAGAACTACGCTCGGTCTGATTCATGCGGGGTCATGATACGTAGGCAATCTCCATACGCTCGGTCTGATTCGTGCGGGGTCATGATACGTAGGCAATCCACATAGGATTCGACCATATATGAGAAGTTGGAATGCCGCATGAAACCGAAGCAACTGCATGATAGAAAGGTTTAACTACCTAGGTTCATTGCATCCCTAATGTGCGTTCACCTGGCTGTCAAATGCTCTAACGCTAACGTGACTTCACTTTGTTGTGTCCATTAGAAGAAAGGTGGTTGGTTGTGGTTCTAAAATAACTCTTCCCTGTAAGACAAAGTCAGAGGACAATGGCAGATAATCTCAAGACTGAGTGGGTTGATACCGATACCCGACAACAACTGGTTGAACGGAACCACGGGTTAGTAGAAGAGGTCAAGATATTGAGACAACACGTGGCTGATATGTATCGGGCGTGGATGGATGGAAAAGCACCACCTCCGCCACCACCTAGCTTCCTGGACTCTGTCCTTACCCGCACAATGAACCCGATGCCGGAGGATCCCCCACACCCTCCATATATACCCGCCTATCATAATTTTTCCAGCCACTCGAGTAGCTCAATTACTCGTCCCCCAGCTATGTTTTCACAATGCTACTCCCGTCCCCAACACCACTACTCTCCCCGGGACAACCAAAATCGTATTTCACCTGCCAGGTACTCAGCTCCACAAAAGGCCTACCAACCCCCACGAACATACCGGAAACCCCCCGGGTCAGGTTTCAAGCCAAATAAGGCGTTTAGGGAGGAGAGGTTGCTGAAGCGAGAAAAGGCGCTCACCCCTATCGGGGAATCCTATGCAAGTCTGTTTGAAAAGTTAAAACATGTCGGCCTGATTACGCCGCTCCCCGGATACACTCCCGATCCACGTGCAAGAAGCTTCGATCCTACTGCACGATGTGCATACCATTCCAACGTCAGAGGGCACGACATCGAGAGTTGCCGTACTTTGAAAAAGGAAATAGAAAGAATGATTCAAAAAGGGTGGTTGATTGTGATCAATGACAATGACAGGGGACACACAAATCCTCTGGGGGGTGTATTGACTGGAGCTAAAAATGTTGAAGCAGATGGCAACCTTGGCAATATTGACGCAGAACTTAGTGGCTAAAATGTTGTGCTTGGTCATTGGGAAGATACTCCATCTTTTGGTCAGCTAGATGGAGCTTTGGTGGTTCGTTTTTGTCGTCATTTTTGTTGTCCGAGTTATTTCCAGGGTTTGCTTGTGGTCAAACCCTTTTGTCCTAGCACTTTGCTTTGGTCTTGCCCAGTTTTGTTTCAGGGCTGTACTATAGTTTGTTTTGCTTGTTTTGTCATTGAACCATTTCGTCATTAGTTTAATGAAGCTTTCGGTCTTTTGTTACTTCCGGTCATTTTATTTAGTTCTTTTACCCTTTAGATTTGTCTTGTGCTCAAACGCCGAATCTAGTGACACGACATGCGCACACATAATTATGGCTTAATTCTAAAAGTTAATCATTAAGCAATTGGAAGATGATCGGGTCATCTAAAGGAAACAAAAACAACTTGAGACTATTTGGATCCCGAGTCATCTGAAACCGGGGCAAGTAAAAAGAAACAGTCAAAGGCAAGCTGGCCAAAATTGACATGGGGTCGTTCATAATGAGAGTGTTGCCCAACGGTGCTTTAAAGATATGATGAATATTAATTGTGTTGTTTACGCTTGGCATGTTTTGAAGATTGGAATGACGAAGGCATTTTGTTCTGCTATCCAAACACTTTATCCATCGTCAACCCTTTGAGCCTGAATTTAAATTCTTTCATACCCCTCCTTCGGAATTAGTTGCAAAGACTAGAAACACAAGTTTGAAAGGCAAAAGAAGAAAGGGATAAAGAAAAAATAAAGAAAAGAAAACAACAAAAAGAGATAAAGAAAAGAAAAGAAAAATGTATGAAAAAAGAAATTTGGAAAAAGAGGAATTGGGAACTACGTTTGACCTGATTCCTTAAAGAGGATACGTAGGCGCTTCACAACTCGGTCATAGTGTAAATAAAGAAATAAAAATCCCCAAGTAAAAAAAAAAAACTGGGGCAAGGAAAAATTGTGTTGATTATAAATAAATGTAGGTCCGAAGGTTGTAAATTTTGAACCCAAAATTGATTTTGTTTTGAGCCTTCAATACCCTTTCTTTCTAGCTCTATCCAAATCCCACATTACGGTCCAGAAAGACCTTCTGATCAGTCTTCAAAAGATGCCACGTCAGGCGAGTGAGAGAGTCCTATCAGAATATAACACTCTCAGCAGAAAAGACTCTGATTCCCAGCAGAAAGGAAACACGAGAGAGTCTTAGCAGTGACACCCCGATCCCCAACTAAAAGTGATACAAATGAGAGAGTCTTACCGGTGAAAACCTTCACAGGCACCATAAGGCGACGAAAGCTGAGAGAAAATCAAAATGAGAGAGGCTTGAAAGTGAAAACCCTTCGGGCACTACAAGTCAAATAAAGGGGATAATCAGATGGAAATCACGAGACCGAAATCGTGAAAGGCAATTAACAACGGAGGATAGGCCATATGTGCATGTCATGACCAGTAGAGTTGGTATCCGCGTTTGATAAGTTTTATAGTTGTTTCTGGTTAGAGAGTCAGTCCTCCCTTGTCTTCTATTTGTCGTTCTTTTTAATCTTTCTCCTTTTGTCAAAATTCTCCATCAAAGTCGGTCTAGTCAAAACATAGTGAGAAATGACTTCAAAACTTGCCACCAACTTTCCAATTATTATGCAAGGCAAGGAAATGCCATTGACGACAGAGAAGTACGGTGCAAAGAAGATTATTAAACTGGGGCAGAAAATTTTCTTTTCAGTTTGAAAATTTTCTGGAAGTCAATACCCACTTGGGGAAGAAGGAAAGTCTTAAGAGAAATGGTCTTCGAACTAGTAGCATCCTCAACAACCTTCAAGAAGAACGAAACACCAATTTTGAAGAGATCAGTATCCCCCATCAATGCTATCTACAGCAAGTTCCGAGGTGGTCGGACAACACAGAGTGGTAAAGGAAGAAAGGAAAGCCCATCTTCAACAAAATAACCCCCAACAAGTTGAGAAGCACAGAATGGAGAAGGGATAAATGGAAAAACCCGGCCCCAGCAGGAATATCATCTCCAGCAAATGAAATCATTCCCCAACATGTTTTGGGAACCCCGAGCGAGGGAAAGGAGAAAAGAAAAAAAAACCACCACATGAGCGGCACAACCGCTCACAATGTTTTGAACTAACAAAATTTCTTTGATTTGAAACAGGGAAAGAAAATGCTAGTAATAGCAGAAAGTCATGCCACAAGGAAGAACACCAATACTGGGGCAGAAAATTTTCTGCCATTGTTGAAAATTTTCTCAGAGAAACGAGAAGGCAAGTCTTCAGTCTTATGACATGTCAGGTCTTGAAACCAGTAACCTGACATAAAACAGAGGGTTACAACAAGAGATCCCAGCACAAATTCAAGCGCACGAGCCAAAGGAAATGAGGGGATGAAGGAAAATTTTCCCAGCATCATTATCCTCAGCAGGCAAGTAAACAGTTCTAAAGATATCCCCAGCAGTCAGGAGGGAAAGCAACACGACCCAGGAGGAAAGCGGTTCCGAAACAAGGTGATTTAGGAGAAATGATGGCTCAAGAGTCGATGCAGCAAGAATAAAATGGTACATGAAGAGAGGAATGGCGTTTAATTTTTAGAATTGATGATTGAAGTCAGGAGCCCGCCTGAAGAGAGGAATGACGATTTATTTTCAAAAGATGTTGTTGAAGTCAGGAGCCCGCCTGAAGAGAGGAATGGCGATTTATTTTCAAAAAGATGTTGAAGTCAGGAGCCCGCCTGAAGAGGGGAATGGCGATTTATTTTCAAAGATGTTGTTGAAGTCAGGAGCCCGCCTGAAGAGAGGAATGGCGTTTAATTTTTAGAATTGATGATTGAAGTCAGGAGCCCGCCTGAAGAGAGGAATGGCGATTTATTTTCAAAAGATGTTGTTGAAGTCAGGAGCCCGCCTGAAGAGAGGAATGGCGTTTAATTTTCGGAGTTGATGATTGAAGTCAGGAGCCCGCCTGAAGAGAGGAATGGCGATTTATTTTCAAAAGATGTTGTTGAAGTCAGGAGCCCGCCTGAAGAGAGGAATGGCGTTTAATTTTCAGAGTTGATGATTGAAGTCAGGAGCCCGCCTGAAGAGAGGAATGGCGTTTAATTTTCAGAGTTGATGATTGAAGTCAGGAGCCCGCCTGAAGAGAGGAATGGCGATTTATTTTCAAAAGATGTTGTTGAAGTCAGGAGCCCGCCTGAAGAGAGGAATGGCGATTTATTTTCAAAAGATGTTGTTGAAGTCAGGAGCCCGCCTGAAGAGAGGAATGGCGTTTAATTTTCAGAGTTGATGATTGAAGTCAGGAGCCCGCCTGAAGAGAGGAATGGCGTTTAATTTTCAGAATTGATGATTGAAGTCAGGAGCCCGCCTGAAGAGAGGAATGGCGATTTATTTTCAAAAGATGTTGAAGTCAGGAGCCCGCCTGAAGAAAGGAATGGCGATTTATTTTTCAAAAGATGTTGTTGAAGTCAGGAGCCCGCCTGAAGAGAGGAATGTCGATTTATTTTCAAAAGATGTGGAAGTCAGGAGCCCGCCTGAAGAGAGGAATGGCGATTTATTTCCAAAAGATGTTGAAGTCAGGAGCCCTCCTGAAGAGAGGAACGGCAATTTACTTTCGACGTTGTTTGAGGAAGCAGTAGAGTATAACAGAAATCCCCAGCATGAATCCAAGTTCAAAATCAGAAGGAAGGCAACAAGGATCAGAAAGATAGATTCAGACTTCGAAGGAGAATAGTTCGAAGATCATAAGGAAGGGACCGACGGTCGGAGTTCGGCAATCAAGATAGGCCGAAATAACAATTGGCAGAAGAGAAGAAACATCAGAAGGAACAATCAAGCCAACAAAGAAAAAGCAAGTTGGCAAAAGCAAGTTGAAGATATATAAGATGTCACGGTGCTGTAACTTAGTCTAGCTTCTTATTTTTCGTTTAGCACGATGTAATAAGGAGACCAGTTAAGCAGTGGCAACAACAGCAACATCAGTAACAGCGAGATCACAGCAGTCATGGTAGTCCCAGCTACCAAAACTTCCCGAACTACATTGACCTGATTCCCTTTTAGCCAGGGATATGTAGGAGACCTTTTGAAGCAAGGTTCGGTCAAACTTTTCCCAAAAAAATGCTTCATACGGAGTGCTTGAACGGGCAAAAATCGCTCGTATACGCTCACTTATCTTTGCACGAAAACTCTTCATGTTTACGCGCAAAGAGGGGCAGCTGTGAGCACGTGATTTTTGCCCTACATAAGAATCACTCCCAGAAAATTCAAAAATAAAATAGTTTTATGTTGAGCATGAGTTTTGTGATTTTTGTATTATTTTTTATCTTACATTTGCATGTTTGTGTGTGCGTGTTTATTTATTTAAATTAGTAAAATACAAAATATATACATCGTGTTTTGCATTGTAGTTAAAGTTGTGTAGTTTAATTGATGTTTAATGTGCGAATTGGTACTCGAGCATAATTAGTTTCTATAAATTAATTTGACTTTGTAATGTATTTTAGAATTTTGTGTTTCAATAAATTAGGAATTAATAAATAAATAAAAGAAAAAAAATTTGAGAAGGAAAAGAAATGGAACTGGGCTGCCCAAATATACCCAAAAAAAAAATTTAGCCCAAACGACACCCTTACCCGGCCCTAGAACACCTGCCATCAATACCTCATCTTGACCGTTGATCTAATTGGATCAAACGGTCCAGATTCTCAGCCCTTAACTGAACCAAACGACACATTTGATCTCAACCATCGGATGTTACGATCCAACGGCCGAGATCAAAAGACCCATTTCAATACCCCCAAACCCTTTTCAATCTCAAACCCATCCCTTCGTCTCTGAGAGAGAGACAAAATGACACCGCCGCCAACCACCTTCGACCGCCGGCCGGAAATCGCCTCCGCCGGTGGCCGGTGCTCAATCACTCCCATTTTTAACACCAATTGATCCCCTCACCTTCCTCTACACGAATCCTCCATCTATTCGTTTCGAATCGTCCCCTTGTTTCTCGAATCTTCAATCGAAGATTCGAATCAAAACCAAAGTTATCCCAATCAACCCCAAATCAACACCACACCACCCCTAGACCTCCCTCATCCCAAACCGCACCCCAATTTTGTTCGAATCTAACCGGAACTGGCCGAGCCCCAAATCCCACCCGCAAGAACCCTAAAATTGAAAATGACGAATTAGGCCAAATTAACCGGAATTTCGGGGTCTAATGGACTTTATTCGATGTGTTCTCGTGTGAGAACACTTCGATTAAGGTCTATTCGACCTCAAAGCAGACGAGCCAAGTTCGAACCTGGGTCATTTTTTGATTTCTGAGGTATTTGCTTCCCTTCTTCCATTCCATATACTTAATTCTTGTATCTTTGCATGTTTTACTTAGTTTGTTTATTTTTTGCGAATTTTCCGGAATTTTCTGTCCATCTCAACAGACCCTTTTATTTGGTCAGTTCATGTTATTATTGTTGATTCGATTCGTTATTATGGTTATGATTACATTCTGTGTTTAATCTAGTTAAGGTCGTCGAATAGTGAATTCGATTTATTATTCCCATGATTCTGCCATGAAGCGAACTCGTAGGTCGATTATTTACTATCAGTTATATGTGTCGTAATCGATTAGACGAACGTCGTCGATTAGTGTATGAGTCTGCTGGGTAGAACAATGTATCCGTAATGCTCGATATCGGGTCCATCAGGAATCACTGCTCGATTAGCCACATTTCTTTGGTTTTGATAACTTTGAATTGGATTGTTTGAACTAAGTAGAGGCCATGTGATAGTCAGGCATGCCTGATTCAGCATGGTATTGATATAGTTTAATAAGATAGTTTTATAATGAAAAGGGATTTGTCAGTGGATGCAAGTGGAGGAGCACACTGTTTTGTTTGGAGAGTGGGAAGTCAGAGAATATCGGGGCCAAAAGAATTATGTTTTAAGTCTGATAAGTGCTTTGTCAGCTGAAAAATCAGAACAAGCATGGGGGGAAAATGATTTAAAAGCTAAAGTACCCATGTGCTAAGGAGGGGGGCAGTAGGTTTGAATATGGAGAGGTTTCCAGTTCTGGTTTTCGGGCTATAAAAGGAGCTGGAAAATACAGTGATAGGGGGGAGATACACTGAAGAGTTGGAGGATATTTTTGTGAGCCTGTGAGTAACAGACAGACTTTTAGAGAGCAAGACACACATTGATAGACATTAGAGAGCAGTCGGGAGATTGATTTTTCTTTTCTTCTTGGCTTCCAGTTCCGGATTCCAACTTGCTGAGGCTACATTGTTTCAACGAATAGGAGGAAGGAACTTCACTGATTCTTCATTGATCTTGAAAGTTGAAAATCAAAAGACAACTACACTATTTTACTGATTGGATTGAATCTGTTTTTGAGTGCTTCTCTACAAATTCTTGTAGTGTTGAAACAACTTTGGGTATCCGCTAGCTTAAAGTTTGAAATCAAGTTTATTTGGGCTTTTTGGTTCATGCTTGGTTTTGTTGGATGATGTTTGGAGTGTATTTGTATTTCTTCTGAACTTCAAAACTGTCCTGGGTTTAACTCTGTTGGTGCTACTACTGTCCTTGATCTGTTTCTGCTGACTTGCTTTTCTCCCTCAC